>JAPVRG010208702.1:0-11913 GCA_029783565.1 Rhagoletis cerasi | reverse complement strand
ACACGCTTACATTAAAGGCAGATCCACTGAATCCGCTTTACATGAAGTGGTGAGCTTAGTAGAAAAATCCTTGCACTTTAAACAATATACTCTGGCAGCATTTCTTGACATCGAGGGTGCATTTAATAACATTGAGGTTGACACCATTATAGACTCTTTGCGGGATATTGGTGTTGACGACAGTGTTTGCAGATGGATACGGTCGATGCTAGTCAATAGAATCATTCAGGCAACAAATGGGGCTAACTCTATAACACATCAGGTGAACAGAGGCACACCACAGGGCGGAGTGCTCTCACCGCTGCTATGGGTGTTAGCCCTGAACGGTATATTGCTAGAACTTAATAGAGGTGGCGTCAAAATTGTAGCGTATGCGGATGATGTTGTAATAGCAGCTACAGGTCCGTTCCTCTCTACCGTTAGCGAAATTCTAGAAAGAACCATGGGAAGGCTACACGCCTGGGCGACGAGAAGCGGCCTAAATGTGAACCAAGTTAAAACAGAACTTATCTTGTTTACAAATATACACAAAATACCACAATTTAAGCTACCGTCGCTAGACGGCAATACACTCTCATTATCCCCCAGCGCAAAGTATCTTGGAGTCGTGCTGGATAACAAACTTAATTGGAAAATCAATGTAGAATTCCGTAGACAGAAGGCATACATAGCATACTACACCTGCAAGAGAATCTTCGGTAGAAACTGGGGACTAAATCCTAAACTTATGATGTGGATGTATACCGCGATCATAAGACCAATCCTAACATACGGCGCCTTGGTTTGGTGGCCCAGCCTAAACAGACAATGCAATGTCAACAAACTAAGAAGCATACAAAGGGCCGCAGGAGCAGGAGTTACAGGTGCACTAAAATTCTGCCCGGCAGAAGCTCTAAATGCCATCCTCAATATAATCCCTACTGATTTCTACATGAAAGAAGTGGCTATGAGATCGGCGGTCAGACTCAGAGAGTCAGGCCTCTTGAGGACTAGACACTTCGGACATGGGTTGATCCTAAACGAAATTCAAGTAAGTAGGACGACAGATTATATGGTAGGCAATTTGGACTTCAACTGCAACATGCAAGTGTTATTCCCATCCAGAAGGGACTGGAGAAGAGACCGGTGGCCGACCGAGAGGCGATCTCTCTATACACTGATGGATCCCAGATGGATTGCGGTGTAGGAGCGGGAGTCTACTCCGAGGAGCTCGGCGTGGCTCTGTCTCTACGGTTGGGAAATAATACAAGCATCTTCCAAGCGGAAGTTCTAGGGATCCTAGAGGCCTGTAAAATCCTAGGCAATAGAGTTGAGCACAAGAGTAGAGCAACAATATATTCTGACAGCCAGGCGGCGCTATTAGCAATAGCGTCACCGGTTACCAAATCCAAGCTAGTTAGGGAATGCAAAGTAACATTGCGCTCAGTGTCTCAGTCAACTGCCGTCTCTCTTGTCTGGGTTCCCGGACATAGGAACATAGAAGGCAATGAGAAGGCGGATGAGCTGGCGAAGGCAGGAGCCGGTTTGGATGAATCCCAGGCGGTGACACTGGGTTGCCCTCTTGGAATAGTCCAAAGAGAGATTACTACGCATTTCGTTGAACTGGCTAGACGCAGGTGGTCAGATATACAGACTTGTAAAGTATCGAGAAAACTATGGCCTGACCACAACGGGAAGAAGACATCGGACCTGCTTAGCAGATCAAGGCCAGAGGTATTTAGAATTGTAGCAACTATAACGGGACACTGGCCCATAGGCAAACATGCGGCAAAAATAGGCCTACCCCATAATACGGTTTGCCGCAGCTGTCTACTAGAAAATAGCGAAGAAAGCGTCCAGTATTTCCTATGTGAATGCCCAGGCCTTTCGAATATTAGACACAAGACATTAGGTAAACATCTGATATCACAACTAAACGACCTATCAGAAGCTACTATAAGCGAAATCAGCAGATTCATTAGAGAATCGAAATGGTTCGATCCAGCAACATAGAATAGACAAAATATCCCCGCGAGAAGTGCATCAAAATGGCGCAATAATGCGCTAATTGTGTCCTGGGCAGCGACTAGGAAGCACTGAAACCAACCAACCAATCACCAGAATGATAAAATTTTTAATGCCATTTTCGTCTCTTTGCAATACAGATATCATGGAGGCTTGGAGAAATCAGCCACATCTTTTCGTGTTCAAGGTAACATGGAACGGATTTCCCCTCCGCTACCAATATCCACTTTTCTTGAAAATTTGTCAGCTCATCCCTAATCTGAACAGTGTTGGAAGCATTTCTGATAGAAACATAACATCATTTTTTTTTTCAATAACACCAGTTTACACAAAAATTAGCCTTTGTAAAAAAGTATTTTCTAGGCTCACTTTGGGTCGCTGAATATGAAAACGAAACCCATTTTTTTTTTCAAAGAAGCGTTTTCGAGATTTTTTTGAAAAACGTGTTTTTTGGTACCTTTCGCAGTTATTTGTCAATATCTAATCGACACAAGCAACCTACCGTTCAAAAGGTATTGATGCGCCCTTTGCAAAAATATATAACTTGTGCAGATAAATAAAAATTATTACTGTTACTAGCAACCAAAATCGAAAAAAGTGGAATTTTTATTCATTTTTGAAAAGTACAACACACTTTTGGTCGGAAATTAATTTTTTATATTTTTTTTTTAATTTTTTTTATTTTTTTTTATTTTTTTTTTCTTACTCCTGGATGCGAATTCGAGAAGACTCTACCCAACACAAACTAAAAAATTCAAGGGGACAAGCTTATTTTCGACCAAAAGTGATTTTGTGAAAAATATAAAGTTAGAATTTTTACTCAGTGCTACAGAACATCTTCATTTCATATCCTATTCGGATGATCTTAGACACAAAATTTACTGCAATGATTTATGTTTTACTAAAATTTAAAAAAAAAATTTTAAACAAAATTTTGTTATTAAAAATGAGAATCTAAAAATGTGTATATTTTTGGAAAGGGCGCATCAATACTTTTCGAACGGTAGACTGCCTGCGTCGATTAGATAATCTTTTCAAAAGATATTGACAAATAACTGCGAAAGGTACCAAAAAATACGTTTTTCGAAAAAATCTCGAAAACGCTTCTGTGAAATAAATTATGGGTATCGTTTTGGTGTTCAGCGATCCAGCGGCTAGTGTAATTGGTCTAACCTAACATAAAAATGAATACTTGAAAGTTTTTATTAACTCGCTAGGTTCAAAATAATAAGATTTTTAATTGGGTATTCAATAACTTTTTGATGAAGTTTTTATGAAAATTTTAATAGCTTCGTTGTTTCTGGACCAATTTTCATTTAATATGTATTGTTGAAAATATATGTACTTTCTTTCATATTGTCAAAGAATTTGATCATTAACATACGACTTTTTGGTAAAAATTTTGGTGTCTGAAGGAGAGACTGTCCGGTTGTCGCCTCTGCTGATAGAATTCATCGTCATTGGAAGGAACTTATTGCCAGTGTAAAGTAGTATTCTTTCAATTGCGGAAAAACGGTGGTCGTTTTCCACTGGTGCCCTCTGACAGGGTCAAGTATTTGAGCGCGATGCTATAAAGGAAGCTATCCTAGAAGTCAAATGCTAGGGTAAAAAAATCATCAGCTGTTCCATACTGCATCAAACGCATCATGGGTAAGAGGATGAACTTCCTCTAAAAGTAATCTACTGGCTATATGAAACTTTAAATCTGTTGAATGAAACTTGAACTTTGAACTAGAAAAGTTTACATCAAATAAGAAGTTAGAGCGCGTGTAATGGGTCACCATTGTTGGAATCACTAGGGCGCTTTGGACCACTAGAAGAAAGATTTTGCACCATCTTATTTGAAAATTTGCCTTTGAAACTTTATATAAAATAACCGAATGCCATAAAATAAAGCGAGAAAGCAATTTTATACCTTCACCTGTTTTACGTTTAATTTACGTTTTTTCCCACAGGATGAATGAAAAATTAAAATAATTTCATGAAAATTTATATTTCGATAAATCTTTTCAAGCAAATTCCAATAATATTTTAGCCACTTTTTGTTTACGAAAAGTATTTTCGTATCTTTGCGAACAGCTTCGCTTCGCCTTGTTCAGTGTAGAGACGAACAGCTTCTATCCGTTCAGAAAAACGTCGCTCTTAGTGTGCGCTGTCAAAATCCGCCAGGCGTATAAGCACTCGCCAATATTTTGAAACATGTACTTCATACCTGAGGAAATGGAACGGCGCATGCATGCTACGGCTCCGATTGGATCCTTCTCTACACAAATTCTTTTGAGGAGTGAATGGAATAGGAACAGCCTCTGGTACAGAGGTTCAATTAAAATATTCACTTCTACATAGATCGAAGTTAGATGGTAGAGTTGTCAGGAACTCTCCATAGAACTTAACGTTATGCTGCCTGAAGAAATGTGTCGCGTGTGGTGCGCTCGAAACTACTAATGGAATGCCTGACCTGTATCTTAGTCGCTTCGGATGATATTCATAGCAGCCGGATTTGGATAATAGGGCACAGGGACATTGCAGGAAACTTCATGGCACCTGCGTAGCTTCGTTTTCAGCGCCCAGAGCTTTTCCTTACAACTTCATATGGATTACCTGCAGTTGGTAATGGTGTTCCAGAAAAAATTTATTAAGTCGCAAATCAAGAGACAACATCAGTAATATTTAAGTCAGCCTCGTTGGGCTGTCACCTAACCCAATCTGACCTGAGGTCACTCTCAGCTTGAACTTTGTGCAAGACCTTCTTCATGCTACGAATTTAAGCTGAGTGCTAGCACAGAAAGCAAATCAAACTCGAAATATAAGAGCCAACCTAATGTACTTACAAATATATTTATGTGCGCATGACTGTGGCCAAAATGCTTGGATTGACTCAAATGGGCAAAATGCAAATAAAAGTGGACATTGAATTGTAACTGTATGACTGCTGAACTTTGTAATATTTTTCGCTGTATTGTTGTTGTTTTTGCTTCTGCTGATGTTGTTTTATGTCTGCTGCAACACAATAGCACCAATGCAATAAAGTGCTTGCAACAATGCAACACAGAAAAACTATTTACATACATACATACATATGTATGTATGTAAATACAAATGAGAAAGACGCATGTGATTACATTGAAATTTATGTGCATTTACAATTTCTTTCAGCATCTCAGACTCCAACTACAAAGAACTTCCATTTCAACTGGGTTCCCTTCCTAATTTTTTAGTCGATTGGGGAACAGCTTGCATTTCATTTGATGCCTTCAACTCGCTCTCATCTCTGCTGATGCTGAGGCCCGAAGGAATCTCAGCTCCAGTTGCTGCTTGCGCTGTTTGTTTTTTGTGTGTCTTTTTTGTTACCTCACGAGTACTTTTGCAACGGATTTTCATTTGCTGCTTCCTTCACTTCATTCTTAGCTCGACTCAAAAGTCGACATTCTTTTTTTTTTTGTGGAGTGCATTGTGCTTTTGTCCGTCACCTCAGCCGCTTAAGTCGGTTATCCATCTTTCGTACGTCCACTGCTGTTTGCGCTTACGTCTGTCTGTCCGTCCATGCACGTCTGTTTGTCCGCTGTTGCGCCCGCTGCATTCGTCATGCTGACCGTCGCACTATGGGGCCTCTGCCGCAAAAACGTTTTAAAAATCAAAAACTTCATGACAAAGTGAATGTAGTACGTATCCAACGGAGAATTTTCCAGAGATTACGGAAATTTATCTTTTATTAAACAGGTATTAGTTGACACTTTTACCGCATGCAGAAAAATGTGAAAAATGTATTTTTGTTCTTTTTTGAGATTGGTTTGTATGTATGTAAATAATGCGACCAATTGCTATTATCCTGCATTTTAAGGAAGGGCCCGTTAAATTCAACTATAAAACAATGAAGAAAATTTCTGTTTGTCCCAAAAGTGGTTAGATCTACCTGCTTTTCGAAAAGTACCATATATTTTGACCATTTTTTCAACTTTTGTAGAAAAAAAACACCACTGTGAAACTACACTGTACAACACTCGGCTGGGTTTTGGACCAAACCAATATTTTATAAGAGATTGGACTCAAAAAGTAATTTTTTTAATCAGTTCGAAAGTTTTTGAAATACCAGGCTTTTAATTTTACGAAGATTTGACCTTTAACCCCTTATAACACCTGTAATACAAGTTTACACAAACAAAGTTATAAACCATTTAAATAAGAGGAAAAGACAGACCAACCCCATATTTTTACTTTCTTAGTTATTTACCTACAATAATTGAGAATGATTTTTTACCAAAGGCCAATTTCGAACTTCGAAGGCCTATATCTCGATTTCGGAGTCTAGCTTCGAAAAACGGAGAAATTACTTTTTTACTTACGACCCAATCTCCTATAAAAATTGGTTTAGTCTAATACCCAGAAAAAAGTTGATTTTGCCGTATAGTGTTAATGGTAGTTATTTCTAAATATTTATTTGCCTAAATTCAAAAAATGGGCTGCCCCTGGCTGCAGCTTCAGTTTCTATATCCAAAAAAGGGAAACAACCTTGGGTGGAAAACGCACCTAAGTAGTTACAAGAAGAAGCACGCAGATTTGTAAATAATCGTTAACGAAATCATACTTTTCGTTACGAACTGCATAATATACCTGTGGGGAAATTCATTTCTATTTTTTTTCTCGTTCGGTTGGTAAACTGTATAACAACAAGTAGGGAAGCGTTTGATGATTTCACTAGTCGACAAATTTTGACGTAATTGCGTTAACCTAAGAAAAAAAATTTTTTCTAAGCTAATTTTGGGTCGCTGAACACGAAAATAAACCCCATTCTGTTTTTCAAAGGAGCGTTTTCGAGATTTTTTCAAAAAACCTATTTTTTGGTACCTTTCGCAGTTATTAGTCAATATCTTTTGAAAAAATCACCTAATCGACGCGACCTACCGCTTGAAAGGTATTGATACGCCCTTTACAAAAATATATAACTTGTGCAGATTTAAATAAAAATTCTTACTGTTACTAGCGACCAAAGTCGAAAAAGTGGAATTTTCATTCATTTTTGAAAATTACACATCTTTAAATGCTTATTTTTAATTACAAAATTTTTTTTTTCATTTTTTTTTTTTCAAATTTGAGTAAAATATAAATCATTGCAGTAAATTTTGAGTCTAAGATCATCCAAATCGGATAATGAATGTAGATGTTATGGAGCACTGAGAAAAAATTCTAACTTTGCATTTTTCACACAATCACACTTTTGGTCGAAAATAAGCTTTTCCCCTTGAATTAAAAAAAATTAAAAAAAAATTTAAAAATTTAATTTCCTACCAAAAGTGGGATTTTGTGAAAAATATAAAGTTAGAAGTATTACTCAGTGCCCCATTACATGTACATTTATTATGCGATTTGGATGATCTAAGACTCAAAATTTACTGATATGATTAAGTTTTACATAAATTTGAAAAAAAAAATTTCAAACAAAATTTTTGTTATTAAAAATAAGCATCTAAAAATGTGTGCTTTTCACAAATGATAGAAAATTTCACTTTATTCGATTTTGGTCACTAGTCTCAGTAATAATTTTTATTTAAATCTGCACAAGTTATATATTTTTGCAAAGGGCGTATCAATACCTTTCGAACGGTAGGTCGCGTCGATTAGGTGATTTTTTCAAAAGATATTGACTAATAACTGCGAAAGGTACCAAAAAATAGGTTTTTTTGAAAAAATCTCAAAAACGCTTCTTTGAAAAAAATAATGGGTTTTGTTTTCATATTCAGCGACCCAAAGTGAGGCTAGAAAATACTTTTTTACAAAGGTTAATTTTTCCTGTAAACTAGGGTCAGTGAATTGCGTATATAAATCTATAGTACAAGACATTAAACGGTAAATTATTCTGTGCAGCTTTGATTAGCAGTGAACAGTATTTTGAAATATAGTTCACAATTGATTTTATAGTGAGTTAAACGAGTTACAAAATTGTTATAATGTCCCTAGCAACCTCCGAAATCTATGAGGATTTTAGAGCTTCAGAGACCAAAAAAGGACTTCGTTTCGGCTATTAAGAAGGAATTAGGTATTAAAGTAAGAAGAAGACGGGGACGGGACGAGGGAAACTCATTTTATTTACACCAAAATAAAAACCAAATGGTTAGTTGCCAATCGCTGTGCGATAAATTTTATAAAGAGCATGAAAACTAGCTTGCGGATATACGATCGAGCTAAAGGGAGACCAACAAAACCCATAGGCGAGTGCTCGACCTTCACAAGAAAAAGAAAGCTCGTAGATGCTACTAAAACTATCGAGAAGATGAAGGCTCATATAACAAAAGCAGTATGGTGGAAGGCTCTAGACAAAGGGACAAATAAGAAAATATTTTGAAAGGAGCATATCGGAAGCAGTGAGTAGTGCACCTCAGGAAGGGCTTAGTATGATATTACACCAGCAACCGCTGCATATATTCATCCATTGTACTACCGAAAAGAGCGCTCTCAGGCTCAGAGAGGCCAATACGTCGAAGGCAACCAATTTTGGGCATGCAGCAGTACTGAATGAAATAAAGAGGGGCCGGCCCAATGGAATTAAAGCCGATATAGAAGCCAGAACTGATTACATTACGCCGGCTTGAGATTTCAATACTAGGGTACATATTAGGTTCCCGACCAGAGAAGAATCGGGTGTAGGGAGGTATATCCATCTACATTGATTATTCAAACATGGAACAAGGAACCGGAGCCGGTCTCAACTCGAAGGACCTGCAGATCAACCAGTCCTTTCGCCTCCCGAAGATTGCAGTGTCTTGCAAGCAGAGATTTACGCTATAGAAAGGACAGCTAGTCTTTTACTTAGTAGTAGGGTTCCAGAAGATAAAGCCACTATCTTTGTCGATAATCTGAAGGCAATAGGATCTGACATGCTCTATGCTGGCGTCACTGAGCCGTATCAACGTGTCACTCTAAGCTGGGTCCCCGGACAAAGTAATATCGAAGGGAATGAGTCGGCTGATGAGATGGCCAGATACGGATCAGAGATGCCAACAGAAGAGACGAATAGCTCCGTGGTACCATCGTTTAGTGATCACGTTAGGAGAATTGATGAATACGCCGTGGCCGTTACTAATGACTTGTGGAACAAACGAGAAGACTGTGAGCCCACAAGATTATTATGGCGCGGCTTAGTAGGAGAAAGACGAGGGGCCTACTGAAACTCAATAAGTCTGCAGTAAGGGCCCTTACTGGTGTAATTACAGGACACTGTGCTATAGCACCAATGCTCCAAAGATGGTGAGTATAAACAAGTACTCTCTGCAGAAGCTGCCGTGATGAGGATGAGGAAGAGTCAATTACCCACTTTCTGTGTCGATGTCCGGGCCTACAGTCGAAGCGCCTTAAGTACTTGCGTTCACGCTTCATCAACAGTCTGGACGAGATAGTGGAGGTTTAACTGTTTGATCTCCTCGGCTTCCTTAGGGACAGCAATTGCTTTAGTAGATTAATGACTTCATAGTGCTCAGATACTCCCCCGGTTATGGGTATGTATCTCCTCCTGACACTCGCTTGAAGAGGGCACTCACAATGGACAATTCTGTCTTCGAATGGAAGTACTGAATATTCAATACACACCCTCCTAACCTAACAACAGCAGTTGCGTATTCCTACACCACCAAATAAATTGCCTAGGTAATATACTTCTGAAGAGGCTTTGGCGCTGTTTATGGATATTGTTTTATCTAAGGGAAAATATCAGGGAAAGTAATCATTATGAATAAAATAATTTAAATCAGCATTTAATCATTATTTTATGAATTTTAACCTTATCGCTTTAAAATAATAATTAATATTTGAGTTTTATTTTTCGCCCAACTCAAATAATTATTATTTGATTTTTATTTTTTCGCTCAGAGATAATGATTATTATTGAGTTTAATTTTTTACTTAAAACTAATGATTATTTATAAAACTTAAAGGCCATACAGACGCAAGCAACTAAAATTTCGGCCTAAAACTTTTACGACTTATTTCCTTTATTAGGGTGTGGCTACCTCTGAGGAAGATACGTCGGAAATGATGACAGCTTAGTTTTTGAGTTTTTCGAATGATCATTATTCTTAAGTGAAAAAATAAAACTCAATAATAATTATTATCTTTGAGCGACAAAATAAAAATCAAGTAATATGCTGTGGTGTAGTGGTAAGCAGTGCGCGCTTCCACTACGCAGGCCTGGGTTCAAACCCTGGTCAGAGCAACGTCGAAAAAAAAAATTAGAAAAAAGGTTTTTTCCTAACAGCGGTCACCCCTCGTCAGGCAATGGCAAACCTCCGAGGGTACTTCTGCCATGAAAAAGCTTCTCACAAAAATACAATCGCCGTTCGGAGTCGACGTTAAACTGTAGGTCCCTCCCCTTTGTGTGACAACATCAAGGCGCACGCCACAAATCGGAGGAGAAGCTCGGCCAAACACTAACATATGTGTAAGCGCCAATCTATTATTATTATAATTATTACCTTTGAGCAAACAAATAAAACTCAAATATTAATTATTATTTTTAATCTTTATTGGTTAAACTCGAAAAATAAAAATCATTGTAAATTACAGTAGGACGTACGAACCCTAATACGTGAGTATAGTTAAAATTGTTTCACGACGATTACAACTTGTTGAATTTTTTGGTTCAAGTTTAAAAAATAATGATTATTTTCCGTCCCTGGAAAATAAACATTATTGCGTGAGTCATTATTACAACATAATCTCAATTTTCTTCCTGGATACAAACAAATAAGTCAAAGCAAAAAGGAAGCAGTGCCTAAAAACTAACTTACACGCTTTTTCATCATATCAGCAAAAAATTTATGTTGTAATTATATTATTTTATTAAAAAAAAAAATAAACACAAGTTTATTTTGTAATGCAATTAAAAAGTAGTTTCCTTTAAGTTTGAAGTTTTTGCAATAAGATCAAATCTCTAATTTTACAATGAATTTTAAAGCGCTTTGATATTGCGGCACGCTGTATTTATATTTATTTTAAAGCTTGGATACACTTCTTTCACATACATTTTAAATTTCTACCGAAAGCAATGTATATACTGAGTTTGGTAGAGATTGGTGAAGCGGTTACTGAGAAAAACATTTTACCACAAAAAAGGCGGTACCACACCCCTTAAATAATTTTTTTATTTTTCTTATTGCATGCCTACACTCAACTTTATTAACCAATTTTCAGTAATTTAGCTCCAGTAATTAATGAACATTCTTTAGTTTTTTCGTTTTTCAAAAATATCTCAACTTTGACAATTAATTTGAGAGCACCCTATTGTTGTAGCACTGTATTTATTTTATAGCTTAAATTCTTAAAATATCTTCATTAGTTCAAAAGTTATAATTTTTGCAACGAAAAAAGGCAAAAGGCCACATAGTGCGTCGCTAACTGCGACGACCGTCAGTGGTGGCGGGTAGTATGAACCCTGCAGGGAGTGACGTTAGCTTATACCTAACTTTAGTCTGTATACGCGAACACTAGTTGTAGCTATTAACTGTATATTTTGTTCGAAAAAAGCTAACTACTTTTGTGGGGCCATGGCCGCAAAAAAGTCAGTCCTGGATACCTCTGCATTAGATGTCAACTAACTTGTAACTAACTACTTTTGTACATAAAATATCAATAAGAAAAAAATTTTTTTTCAATTTTTTACATGTTTATTTATTTACTTTATTTATTATTATACATTTTTTTTATTTATTTACTTATGTATTCTGCTGTAGGTGGTCCCATATTTGAATTCCGTCAGACATAACATCAAAATGATAATATAAAATTTCGATCTTCTTTTTATTTGTCCTGAATTCGAAAAAGTATCTGCGAAGTGCATGAAAAAGGTGCATTCAAAGTATTTTTTGTATGAGGATATTTAAATAGAAACTTGTTGAATGAAAGTAAACTTCTGATTACGTC
>JAPVRG010208693.1:0-11019 GCA_029783565.1 Rhagoletis cerasi | reverse complement strand
ATTATCATCCACTTTAAGCACACAATTTAGGTAAAATTTCTTATTAAAATATTTTAAAATATGTTTTCGTGTGGAATCAACTCTTCTGTAGATAATTAGACGTGTAAAATAGTGGTGCTTGTGATGAAAACAAACGCTCAGCTAACGAACCAGCTTTCAAAAACTTTTTTCTCAAAAGCAATTACATATACAACGAGGCGTTCTTACGTTATCTTCTGTATATAATTCATGTGACTTACACAACGAAGTCGGTCAGGCAGTCGCATAAACGCTCAAACCTGTTGTACGACGAGAGAAAATATCAAAATATTTTGATTTTCATCAAACCGTCTGTCAAACACAAGTTTTGTTATACGGCAAGCCAACTGACGTGCTAATCTGTTGCACAACAAGCCCAAAGTCGGGCAAATTTGGCACATACTTACTACGTTTATGCGACAGAATTCATGAATTGTTCATTTCATGAATTCAAAAATGGTCCCGTTTATGCATAATTCGCAGCTGTTCAACTGTCAACAATAAAATTTGGGCATAGGTAGAAAATAAACAGCAGGGCATCGCTTATTGGCCATTTTTTTTGAATTTGCAAAAACCGTTGGTACCAGGCGATGGCCCATTTTATATTTAAATTCGTTATTTGAACAAATCCGGGTATTTTTTTCAGTGTTTTAAATCATGGTAATGCCACCACTTGCTTTAGAATCTTAAATCGTCAAGACCCTAGTAAACAGCTGTTTCTGAAACTTGGCGTTGTCGGGCTAGCACTTCACCATTTCATGAAATGATACCGAAATTCATGGTCAAATTTCGTGTATAACGAAGTTCATGAAATGGCGTTTATGCACTTAGTTTCTACTCGAATTCATGAAATGATTTCGTGAAATTGCCTACGCATAAACGTAGTAAATATGGCGGCTTGCTCAGTTTGGTGTGAGGTGGTTACATCGAGTTTGGCGCAGGGTCGCACTTTGAATGTGGTCTTTATGCTTATTGCCAACACGTAATGAAAATTGCACATGTACATATCGTGCACTAATAAATATTTTTTTATGATATTGCATAGGTAATTAACTGTGCCACAAGCAAAATGTATTCAACAAAGTGTGATTGAATTTGACATTGCTCTCAGAGGAACCATCCTATAAAGTCAAATATAAAACATTTTTATGAATTTTCAATTGCTTGTTTATATTTTTTGGCATAATAGTACCTTAAAAGAGAGCCTACCTGAGTTGTCCATCACACCTTGTTTAACACACCTTGGCCACAAGCTTCGAAGCTTCTACAGCATAATTCAATTCTCTGTCTTTTGGTATCACTGCAATTTTTGGGTATAACAGCAATTACCAACAATTTTTGTATATGGCACCACTAATTTTACAGCAGTTCGACTCGACAAATTTAGTTTGCTGCGAGAGTCTCCAAACTCGCTTTCTCCGACCTTGCTGCAACAAAAATTGCACGGAGTTTGCCAAACTCAATTTCTGCTTAACACCGACCTAAGTTGTACAACAGATTAGCTCGTTAATGGCCCGCTTTACAGAAAAACGCCGGTTACGCTTACATATCAGTGCAGGGCATAACATGAGGAATGTCACATAGAGAATCTCTTTAATGAGTTTTGCATGCAAGCGATTACCCGACGCAGCGCATGACAGGACACGACAGCGAAGTCGGCTGAATTTTGATTTTCCGCTATGTGACACTATCGAAGAGAGATGCCACTCTCAGATTTACAGTACTTACTCAGAAATTGTGCCCGTATGCACATTGGCATATTCATAGTCGAAATAAAAACTTACAAAGTTAGCTGCAGCTTTTATGACAGATATTTTATTGAAAATTATGTCAAAAAGGTGCAACGAACTTTAGTGTGGACTTTATTTTGACTATGAATACGTCTTATTCAATATTATCTTCTTGAGTATATCCTCAAGCACTGGAACAGACCAACTGATTATACTGAACAGCTGATTTTGAGAGATCATGCGCTCTATGCGGAGTATAATCACTTCCTTTTTTCAAATGCCCTGCTTGTATATGCCCTGTACTGCAATGTAAGCATAAACAGCGCTTAAGTATTTAGCTAAATATAAATTAGAGGGTATCCAATGGAAGGCGGTTCGTAACAAGATGCGAAGGTTGCGGCAAGCGCACGTAAAAGCACAATGATGTCAATGGCAATTTTCAAAGAGCATTGAAAATGAATTATAAACTAAATGGCCAAATTGACCCAAACAAGAAATGTTTGGCAACACTAATAAAGTTTTGGGACGATTTTGCGACGACTGCGAGAAAGGGGTGCTCACAAAGCAATTGAATGGCAAACGCGCTATAAATACATACATACATACGATACGATAAATTACCTTTTGCTAAATTCATCGTGCCTTCAGCAACAAGTCAAATGACTTCTGCAACAAATGAGCTGCGGCGTCTTGCCATCGCCAACCGTTCAAATGAGCCGTCATGCTTTCGGAAGTCGATCAAATACGGCGGTTGCTGGTTTCGTGCACGATCATTCGGAATACTTGTTTGCCGAAGTCATTATCAGTATGAGCTGTTATAATGATCATTTACTTGTGGTGGCTGTATCCCCTCAGGGGGGATCGTTGGGTGGCGGGATTGATCCCGTGGCAAATCAATGCCCTTACTCATCGAATCAAGGGTGTGACAACCCCGAGTTGCCCTAGTCAACGGTGGCCAGTCCGGAGTGGTGTCTACTCAACTGGTGGATGTTTCGGCATAACAGTCTGACCAGAGTACTCAATCTGGTGCCAGGGGGAACAGGGGCCCCCATAGCATCCTATATTTGCTATGGCCTGTTCCTTTTGGGTACGGCCCTTCGGGGAGTATCGCGGTGGCTGTGGTTTCGAAACCAAAATGCGGGGAGAGTGGCTTGTCGGGTGCCGGACCCAGAGTACGGCAGAGGTTTTAGGTCGGCCTCGTACCCAACCAAGGTAGTGTTTTGTGAACACCCACACTGCTAATTGGTACCGCTAACACGGGGCGGTGATCAACGCATTGAGTTGATGCGTGTGCTTTTGAGCACCGTGGGGTTAAGCTTTTCATAAGCAGGTAATCACGTAAAAATTCAGACTTCAATGTGGTGGCTGTATTTGCAAGCCCTGCGCGGTTTGCGCTGGTGTTCGTTCATCCACTGATTTCTTTTGAGTATCGATACTATAAAGTCAACACGCTGCTCAGTCATACAAAGCAGGAGTATTGATTGAGTGTGAACTAGTTGAGGTTCAACGCAAGCCATTCTCTGTTGTCTACCATATGTCATTTAGACAGATACTTGCGAGCAATATTATTTCTAGTTTTTGTGTGTGGGCACATTGATATCTTGATAGAAGCATTTGCCACATGACGCCACCAGACAACATTCTCTCTATTTCAGCAATTAGAAATTCTAAAATCCTAAAAAAACTTGCTGAAAATTTTTCTAAAGCCTAATCATAAATAATGCAAGAGAGAACAGGGTATAATTTTGATTTAATATCAAAATTTAATAGATTATACCACCAACACGTTTTCCCTCAAATGAAAATATGGCTGTCAATTTACCAGACTGCCGGCAATATATATCAAGCAATAAGCTCTGACATATATTGCCGCCCATGAGCAATAAGCGGTCCCCATTGCCAATGTATTTTGACATGATTACTATACAGGCCATTAACGAGCTAATCTGTCGTACTACGCCGTGGTACTGCAGATTGTATGCTTCGCTACACACGTTCAAACATCGACGTTGGATTATCATCAAACACCATTTTTGCATTCACTTTGAACAGTAAACATCACATACATACTCATTGTTATAAGCGATATAATTGATAAATAATAGGGATAAATATAATGGTTAATAAAATAAAGAAAAAATAAATAAATTTCTGTATACTTCAACAAAATTTTCCGATTTCTCATTGCAATTAATTTATTATCACTATAACGAAACTGAAATGACTGTTGTACGACGAGAGAAAATATCAAAATCTTTTGATTTTCATCAAACACGTCTGTCAAACACAAATTTTGTTGTACGACAAGCCCACTAACGTGCTAATCTGTTGTACAACAAGCCCAAGTTGAATACATGAATTATGGATTTCATGAATTCAAAAATGTTCACTGGCTAAATGAGCACTTCCGCGGAAACCGCACATCCGACGCCGGCAGATGTCACGACATCCACTACACATTCACACACACTTTCTCGCAACATTGTACACAAGACACCTTGACATTTAACTTTATCCACTACTTTGTTTACACCCACACACATACACACACAAATGTCAATTATGTTTGTTGTCAAAAATCACTATTCTTGCGATTTCACCCCGAGCGGACGTGTCCTCCGAGTTCAATAAAGCGTTATATACATCCGTATTGTAAACTCAAAAACGAAATTTTCTGTGCCTGTTTATTATCAAGCGGAAGGTGAAAACCTACATAAGTGGTAAGCGATTAACCGAAACCCCATAGTACCCTATTTGTCTATGGTCCTCCATCGCCTCACCGAACAGCACGTTGTAAAAACTACAGTCCACCAGAATAAAAAACCAAATATACACATATATGTGGTCCAAAAAAGAAGGGCACAGTGACTAACTATAAAACAAGTTGAAAAATGTCAAAGATAAAAGTGCATACATACTTATATAAGCTTTAGAAGTGAAAAAGTGAATACATATAAAAATTCATATTTCGGGCGCGTCGCGTAACTTATCTATGTACATATAAACACCAAAGAACAAACAGTATCAAAATAATTAAAAATTTTAACACAAATTCGGGCGCGAAATAACATCCATCAAGCCTAATTTAACTACACATATACATAACACATTCAACAAGCAAATAACAACAACCATAGAGGGAAGCACTGGATCACGGAGCGTCTCAGCGAGGGCAACGATCAACGAGGAGGCATTCCCAGGACATCCGGTTCTACGTACTTGAATGACTCGGGTTTTACCCGACCAAGGGCTGTTGTTTCGGCGATCTAACCCCGTTTAGGTCGTTGCAATGTCTCAGTGGTTGTTCGTCCATAGGGCTGCATCTGCTACGTATCCTCCTGCTCCGGGCTGGAATCGAGTACAACCCTGGGCCAGAAGTTTACACCTGCAGCGTCTGCCAGAGACGAATATATCACAACTCCACCTCGGTCAAATGAAATACTTGCAACGGGTGGAGTCATCTGAGAGTCTGCTCAGGCCTTCGGACACATAGGCAGTGGACCACTTCTTTTGTGGCCCCCTGCTGCTCTAATAGAGCAGCCTCCACGGCTACCTCCCGTCCACCTGAGCAGCTCTACACAAACACTACAGACACACAACAAAACACAATAGACACTACCGCACCACCACCACCACCCACAGGCCGCCGCCAACAACTCCTAGCTCCTCCGACAATCTGCACAGTGTGTCAGGCCCGGATATTCCGCAACGTGACATCAGTCAAGCGCAACACTTGCCTTGGCTGGTGTCACTTTAGGGTATGTTCAGGCCTTCGCACCACGCGGGATTGGACGAGGAACTTTGAGGGCCAGTGTTGCGCTGCACATCCGCATACACCCACAGCGACGCCACCCACCACCACCTTAGGGCGGCATCTCCCGCAGCAGCGCACACAGCCAATTTCGGTAAGGCAACACACATCACTTACCCCCCGCACCACAATACGTCTCCCGAGCCACATCAAGCTCCTTCAGTTCAACTGTAACGGGTTACAGAGTAAGATTGAAGAGATAACCGTCTTCATGGGAAGGCATGGTATATTGATAGCTGCGGTCCAAGAGACGAAGTTGAACAGCAATTCAACATTATTCGTACCCTGCGTCGTACCCTGTTGTTATTGTTGTTGTAGCGGCTACAACAACCCCGCCCAGATCGGTTTAATGTCTCAGTCGTTGTCGTCAAGCTTAACTAACGGAAGACCCAGGAAGCGTGCAGCTTCTATTGGGTCTGTCCACAAGGACAGAGGTGTTAGTTGTGTGGGGGTTTCCGGGCATGCAAAGAGATGTTTCGAGTCGTGGGGTGTCTCTCCGCATGCCGGACATGTGTTGGGCACATCTGCATCCAGCCTGCTCAGGTATGAGTTTAACCTGCTGCAGTAGCCAGAGCGGAGTTGGGCTATTGTGGTTCTAGTCTCCCGAGGCAGATGAAGCTCCATCTCGTCTATGTCCGGTGGTTGCGTGCCTAGAACGGCATTCACAGGTCTGGAGTCCACATACCTTGAGACTGACTCCCTGTGTATGTCGTTTAGGGTCTGTCGGTAAGTAGTCGGGCACAGAGGTTGTTTTATGAACCTCTGGACTTCGTCCGTCAGTTCGTATAGATGCCTTCTGACGTGCCTTGGTGAGGGCTCCTCTGCAAGCAAGTCTTTGTTTGGATGCCCACGTCTGTGACCTCCTGCCAGAAACTCTTGCAGAGCATCATGTTGTGCTCCTTAATTGGGAGCACTTTTGCCTCGTCATGTAGATGGTGTTCCGGCGACATAAGTAGGCATCCGGTCGCTGTCCGAAGTGCGGTGTTCTATGCCGTCTGTAGCTTCGTCCACTGAGTCCAAGTAGTCCCAGGCGACCACACGGGCGCTGCGCAGTTTAGACCCGGCCGGTCAATTGCCTTGTATGTTGCCAACAACGTTTCTTTGTCTTGGCCTCAAGTGCTGCCGGCGAGCGACTTGAGGACCTTGTTGCGGCTCTGTACTTTGTTGACAATTGCGGTTGTGTGCGCCGAGAAAGAGAGCAGACTGTCGAAGGTAACTCGGAGGATTTTCGGGTTGTTCACTGTCGGAATTGGTTCGCCATCGACATGGATTCCCAGTTGCAGTCTGACCTCTTTCGTCCAGGTGGTGAAAAAAGTTGCCGAGGATTTCGTTGGGGAGAGGGTCAGGCTCTTTGCAGTAAAGAAGCGAGAAAGTTCGGAGAGGTAACTTTCAAGCCGATCAATTCCATTTCCAGTCGCCATTATCGAGCAATCATCAGCGTAAGATACTATAGAGACACCCTCTGGTGGTTGAGGGAGTTTTGAAATATAATAATTAAACAGTAGTGGGGAGAGGACACCACCCTGTGGGACCCCCTGATTAATTTTTCTTGGTTTGCTATGTTTGTCTCTAAATATCACCGACGAGTGTCGACCACTCAGATAATTTGCGGACCACCGTTTGAGTCCCTGTAGGAGAGAGGAAGACCCAATGTCCTCTAGTAGCGTGGAATGACATACGGTGTCAAACGCCTTTGACAAATACAGCGGTACCAGGACCGTTCTCTCACAGGGGCGGTTTAGGCCACGAGTTATCTGAGTGTTTATGGCGTTAAGTGCTGTTGTTGTGCTGTGCACTTTACGGTAACCATGCTGATGCATCGCTGGGGTCAGGTGTTGAGTAAAGTGCGGGAGTAGAAGGGCCTCAAGTGTCTTCGCTACCGGGGAGAGGAGTGTTATAGGGCGACAAGACTCTCTTTTGTTCGCTGGTTTCCCCGGTTTGAGCAGCGGGACCACTCTCCCCATTTTCGATGTATCTGGGATGATGAGAGTGGCCATAGACAGGCTGAGGACCTTGGCAGGACCCAAATTTTTCAGCATCAGCATGCATATTCCGTCTGGTCCAATGGCTTTGGAGGCTTTCGCCTTCCCGATGGCTACCTGAACGTCACCGCTGGTGAAAACAAAAGGCGCGTCAGGTGTTGACAGTTTGCGTAGCCTTCTGTCCACTCGACGTTTGGCCTTGTCCGCCGGAGGATGCTGTGTAAATTGTCGTCTAAAATAGCTCGCGCATCGCTCCGGGTCCGACGAAATGTGGTCTTCAAAAGAAATTTCTACTCTGTCATCATGCTTCGTCGGGTTGGACAGGGATCTTACGGTTGACCAAAGCTTGCTCACACCAGAGGTGAAGTTGCAAGTCTTCAGATGTTCTTCCAACTTTTTCCGCTTATGTACGTTCAACAGCTGCCGAATCTCCGTATTGAGATCCCTGATTCGGGGATTTCCGGGATCCGCCTGACGTAGGTTGTCACGCTCATCGGCTAGCATAGCCGCTTCAGCAGGGAAGTTTGGACGTGGGTCCGTTATACACCCTGCTGGTACGAAGGGAGCAGCAGTGACAACCCTGCGGAACTTACGTTCACCGAGGTGGACGTCGGTTGCTGGTGGGAAGGGCAGCGAAGGTACTTTCAGTAACTTCCGCGAAGCCTTTCCAATCAGCTTTTTTAAAGTTGACGTTGATCCGGAGTTCCGCGGAAGCAAAGTCGGCAGGTTTATCGATAGTTCTTGTCTTCCGCTTCTTATCTTTTTCTTTAAATATTCGTAAAAAAATCGGAACAAACTTCCGATGCTCTTAAAGATTTCGGGAGCATTTGTTTGCAGGGTATTTATTTACGTGTATTTGTATGTATACGCGGATATGTGAGCAAAGCAAAACAACCGATAATTTGACATAACCGATACAGTAAGAAGAAGCATGGCTTCTATTGCTATCACGTGTAATTGATGCGCCTTGCCGGCATCGGTGTAGTGGTGAGAGTATGAGACGAAGATGTTGGAGTAACGAGCAATTAGTATTTAGTTGAATACCGAACGTGAACCTGTAAAGACGCATTGACATACCCGGCAAGTAAATATACATATATAGCGACATATAGCGTGACAGCATAAATATAATCGTATTGTTTAATCAGTGGAAATAAGGCCAACCAGGTGAGTTATTACAAAAATACCTTTTTTGAAGAAATTTACCTAATTAATGCTACAGTAACTTAAATTAATTAGAAAATACAAGTTTTACCTTTTATGGAAAGGTTTTTTAAAAGGCAAATTTTAACGAAAGTAGTGGTAAAAATCGGATTTGTATATATATTTTTTGAATTGGCGTTTATATGAAATGTGTTTTAGAAAAGATATTTTAATTATCTTTGAATTGTCATTAATACTTTTCTAATCGGTCAAGTATATATTTCTTTGTTTTTTTACTAAAATACTTCTTATTTGTTGTTTATTTTTTAAATTTTCAGTAAAAAAATTGTTTGAAATTCGAAAAAATTCGAATTAAATCGAATTTGCACCACCCAATTTCGAATCGAATAATCGAACGATTGCGCAATGTTCGAAATTCGGAAAAATCGAATTTCAACCCCCGAATACCCATCCCTATTCAGTACTAAGAGTGGACTCTTTTTATCAATTGGTTTGGATTCTCTTAGCATTGATATTTCGCGGCTGAAATAGCTCGTTTGAGTGTATACAACAAGAGAAACCTTTGCCTTTTGCAGGTTTTGATGCGTTAAGCGGCAATTACTCCAGAACGGCTGTTGCCTACGGCCGTCCGTCCTTGCGTATCCACGTTTGAGCGATTTTTCAACGACGTAGGGCCAACGCAGAAATCAGCTGTTCGATTTTGTTTACTTTTTCACCTCAGTCATATTTATTAAATTAAAGTGGTTGCAAAATGGAAAGTGAAAGTAACGAGCCAGGGCATGGGTCCCGGAGGAACCCTCCAATCCACAAGGGATTCTGGAGATCATCCAGATCTCTAATGATACACTACCAGCCCTTGATTGGAGAGTAGTGAAGGTCAGCGAGGTCAGGGAGAGGCAACGTTATGTTACCCTGGTAATTAACGAGGAATCTCTCCCGATCCTCGCTGACTGTAATGGAGTCATCAGCTATGGCTTTTACTCCATAACTCTCAAAACCCAGAAAGGGTATGAGGGTAAAATTTCTGAACTGGGAAGCACCGCGAGTGAACCCGATAATCTGCCACCCGAAAAAGGCCTTATTTTGAGTAGGGCAGAAGACGCCTCGAGCGGTCCTGCCGGTAGCCATGAAGTCCAGGAGGTTCCCGGGGTCACTCGGCTGGCGAAGGAAGCAGACTCGGCATCAGAATCGGAAAGCGATATGCAATCCGATTCTGGGGACGGGTCTGTCTTCGGTCGCTGGACGAGGGATTTCGAGAACCTGTTTCTGGCATCGGAAACGGAGGACGCCGATGATACTGTCGTGGAGGTGTCCAAAGGTACCGCGCCAGGATCTATGGACGGCGACAACTCCTTAAAGGCTGCGGATGAAGGTCCTACAAATTAACCTTCACCACTCCAAAGCAGCCTCCGCAGCTCTGCTCCTGCACCTTAGTGAAAAAGGGGAGGAGCTAATTTTAGTCCAAGAGCCCTGGGTTGTAAAAAACAGGGTCTGCGGACTTAGCTCTGATGCTTACCAAATTGTGTCGGCCCCAGTGCCAGGTAAGATCGGAGCATGTATATTAATTAAGAAAACTATTTCTTATAATTTACTCACTCATTTTAGCGATGAAGACACTGTGAGCATAGATGTGGAAGGCAAATCCACTAAACTCTGGCTGGTATCCACCTATATGGCTCACGACTGCCAAGACTGTCCCCCCGTTCGGTTACTGGACGTGGTGAAAGAGGCCAATTTAAGGAAGTTTCCCGTCGTGGTAGGAGCCGATGCAAACGCGCACCACCTTTTATGGGGGTCTACCGACATCAACCCTAGAGGTGAGTTGCTATTTGATTTTATACTATCTTATAATCTAGCTATTTGTAATATTGGTAGTAGACCCACCTTTGTTACCTCGAACAGGAAGGAGGTACTAGATATTACTTTAACGTCCGACTTTTTCTTCGAGAGCATTAGGGAATGGCATGTACTAAACGACCATTCATTTTCTGATCATATGTACCTATCATTTGAAATCTCTTTTGAATCTCCGGCTCCGGTCCTGTATAGGAACAAGAGACGTACCGACTGGACTATGTTTAGAAAGGTACTATCGGAGTCTATGCTCAACGACGCTTCTCTCAGTAGGCTCGGCTTACTGTTACCATCTGATGAAGCGGAGCCTCTATTCGCAAACCCTGCTTCTCTCGGTGGGCTAAGCTCATCGGAACAAATTGAAGAAGCCATAGATTGCATTACCAATGCCTGTAACACGGCCTTCTCTGCATCCTGCCCAATTGTACTTCCGAGAGGAAAGAGGAAGCCACACTGGTGG
>JAPVRG010208666.1:0-12417 GCA_029783565.1 Rhagoletis cerasi | reverse complement strand
TTTAGACTAGCTGCCAGTTTGTTTGTGCGGCGTTACTTATACCGCTTTCGGAAGCGTACAGGTATTCTTATCTACGAATTTAGTATAACATATGCATACATGCACTCTTATATACATATGGACGTAAGAGGCCTTTTCGTATCGATCTATTGTTGATAAGTTATGACCATTTTTATATGAGACTAATTTTAAAATGGAAAACTACGATGAGCATATTCTTCCCGTTAATATTAAGAGCTCGGATTTGGTAAGTACTTTCTAGAGGTACCTAGGAACTAGTTTTCGTGTGTCGGATCAAAAAAAAATACTTGATTTTTTTTTACCCACCCTAATATAGTATATGCTATCAGCTGACTGTCTCTGTTCGATTTCACCACATATTTTTGGTAAACTTTTTATGACTTTCTCTTACTGAATACCCAAATTGTCTTAAGTCTCAAAAATAGTCACTAATTTATTTTCTAAGATTTAGTGACTTGAGATGAGACCGACTTACTGAATACCAGCATTAGACCATTTTTTTTATCATTTCTCCTAACGACGAAGGGCCTAAGTCAACTTCAAAAAGAGAAAACAAAACATCCACTGTCCTATCGGCTGTGAAATCGGAATAAGATATTTGAGGTCACCGACAGAGTCTGATTCCGATTCTTTTCCATATCCGTACCCTTATTCTTGCCCTTACCCTAATCCTCATCGCTATCCTTATGCTTATCCTTATACTATCCCTTTTATTTTCCTTATCCTTATTCTTATTCTTCTCCTTATTCTTATCCTTATCCTTATCCTTATCCTTATCCTTATCCTTATCCTTATCCTTATCCTTATTCTTATCCTTATCCTTGTCCTTATCCTTATCCTTATCCTTATCCTTATCCTTATCCTCATCCGTGTTCTTATCCTTATCTTTATCTTTATCGTCATCTTTATCTTTACCTTTATCTATATCTTAATCTTTATCTTTATCTTTATCTTCATCTTTATCTTTATATTTTTTCCCAATTCAGGTAAGGTCTGATAAATTTTAAACCCACCCTACTGCTTTTCCTGTTTTCTTTCATTTCCTCTTACCACATAAATATGTATGTTTGTATGTAATTGTGTGCAAAACCTACATTGAAATACATTTATTTACGTGGCTTTTACCTTCTTTACCATCAAGAGTCATAAAATTTTCAACTTTACGAATTTCACCCACTGCACGTTGCGAAAGCGGATACAGCTATTAAACACACAATGCAAATGTCAAAACATGCCACGCCGAGTGGCACGTAAAGGGACAAGGCGCTGCACAGCATTCGCACTCACGTACACCCACAATTTCCACTCGTTTGCAATAATCAACCCATTCCTGGCAATTTTCTCTATTCCTCCTGCGCTTCGCCTGAAGTACTAATAACCACTTTTGAAATACTTCTGGTACCAACGCGGACACGTAAGTAAATGCAATGGCAAAGTTTGAAATTGAATATAGCAAAAAGAGTTGTGAAAGACGCCCGCCCACCCGCTCTCTACAGAAATGCCAAAATGCTGCATATACGAGTACAAAAGTAAGAATTGCAAAAGAAATAAAAACACAAGAGGGAAAACAATTCAAGGAATAAATACCAGCATGAGCTGCGAGTGAATTGAGCGAATAAAGGAAGGGAAATAGTTGGGAAGGAAATACACAGATACAAATTTTATAGTTGCGGCAGGTTAGGCAGGAACCCAGTAACCGAATTGCGCTTACGAAATGCAATGCCGCTGGGCGGCGGAAATATGAGCGGAAAAGATTGGCATACAAAGTTTGCAATTAGAAATTTGTGAATTGAAAAGTTCGCTAGCGCAAAGAAAATACAAATTGAAAGGGGACCAGAGAAAAGTGATGTCGAATGGAATATCAATACGGGTCTGATCTGTGTGGAGCTAGTACCGTAAAGAGGTAACTAAAAATAATACGATCTATATAAGCTAAGGCTTGGCCGGTATTTGAAGAAAAATTTCTACTCTCATTATTAATGGTCTTCGCGAGTGTTCGAAGCGAGCGAACGACGTAATTGGAAGAGCCCGTGAGAACTTATCGTAATGTTTGGAGAAATGTTACTTGCGCGAAAAAATAATAATAAACAGTAACAATAGGGATAAAAATGAAAATAATGAGAGCTAAAGAAATATCGGCAGTGAAAAAAATGCTGGTACATTTGTATGGTTTCAATATATGTAGTTTCGAAAAACCTTTTTTTCGTTATTGTTAATTTTTTTGATACCGCTAATTTTTTCTCTCGATAACTTGTTTATTATCGATATATTTATTGTTATCGATAATTTTCTCGATAACAACTTTTATTCATATCAACCACCGTCTGCGATAGCAATCAACAACGAAATAACTTTTATTCTCGATTTTTTTTTCGATGACATCTTTGTGGCAAACGATTTTTTACTTTACGATAATTTTCTGTTTTAATCGATATTATTTAGCTAGTTTTTTTTATTAAATTTGTATCCTTACCAAAATTATGTTTATGACATATCATTCCAAAATACCTAAAAAATCTTTATAATGAGTAAGATGAGGAGATGAAAAGGTAGGATATATCGAGATGGAACGTGCTTAAAACCTGCAAAATCTGTGCATGCAAGAAAACGAGGTACAAACTCGGTTTATGCTATCGCTTCCACGAAGACACTGCAGAACTATGAAAGTTCTCCTAACAGTTTGCAGGAAAGGCATGTGGACGGAAACAGGGGACACCTTAGAACTTATCCTACACCTTTGTCCTGCGGAATCAAAAACACGACTGAAACACTTTGCAGCCCCAGAGTTTAACAACGTGAAAACAATTGGGATTGTAGCACTTCTGAAATTTTCAAAAATCGTTGATAGCCATAAAAACCTAACTTAACCTATATCAACACATAACAATAAAACTATTATACGGTATCATTTTTATTGTTATCGAATCACAACTTTTCGTATGCTCATCGTAATTGTTTACAATATAAAGCGATAACATGTTTATTCAGTATTTTTTGACGTTCTTTTGATTATTTTAACATATATTCTCCGATATAATTGTTATTGTTTACAAAATACACAGTTTTCAATAGCTCTGCTATTGCTTCGAATTTTTTTTTATAATTATCGATATACCATTTTGTTATCGATACTTTTTCAATAATTTTTATTGTCATCCATATTCTTTCGATTACGTTTTTGTTGCGAACAATAAACTCTTCAACATATTCTGATTGCTTTCAATATATGTAATTTTCGATAGCTTTTATATTGCCATCGATATTGTTAGGGAATTTTATGTTCGTTATCTACTTTTTGCTAACGATACTTTTTCGGTAAATTTTTTCAAACATTTTTCACATTTTTTCACACCGATGCTCTTTCGCAGAAATTTTTGTTTTAAAGGTTATCTCTTTAAAAACATTTTTATTGTAATCGAAATAAATACCCCTCGATAGCTTACATATTCTTGTTGATCTTATTTTGTTGATTTTGTACCGTAACCGATAAAGCTTTTTGCTTTCGATACTTTTTCAATAAAATTACTATTGTTCTGAAATATACCCATTTCAATTACTTTGTTATTATGTATTCGGTTAAATTTTGTCCTTATCGACATTGTTTTCGTTCCCGATCGATAACGATTTTATATATACTTTTATCAATATTACTTCTTCTCGAAAGTTTATGTACTAAAATCTATCTCTTCCAGGTTGTTTTTATTGTTATCATAATATATCTATACTTTTCTGTATTTTTTTCGCATTTAAATTCTTTCGATAACAATTTTATCGTTATTCCCACCTTAGAGAGGTCTGCGTAATCGGAATCACTCCAATTTATAACTTTCTGAGGACTGTTACTCCCACAGCACTCTCAAAATCTCTTTGGTTGATTTCTACTCTGTTACAACAACAACAAAATCTTGAATGATAACGATATTATATATTTGTTATCAATATTTCTTAGACCTTTTTTCGTTGTCAATGTGCTCTTCGATAAAATTTTAAAGCGTAACAATTTTCGTTAACAATTTGTATTTTATCAATAACTTTATTCTGTTTATCGATATTATTTTGATAACTTTTTAAATATTATCGATATTTTCGTGAGGGAGAATGAAAACTAAATGTATGTAATAGAGTGTATGTTTATGTGCGGGTGTAGATATCGACATTTAAACAAAATTTTATTATAAAAGATGGAAAGAATTTATTTCCTAAAAATTTTCTTGTTTAAGTAGGTAAAATATTTATGTGACCAAGTCTGAGAAAAGTGTGTTATCGATTAAAAATTGCATTGCAATTGCACTGCATTTTTAAGACCTTTAACTATAAGAAAACTTTTTCACCGACGCGATAACATACACATACGTTTTTTTGGTTAAGAAATTTATCGAAAATAAAATGGTGGAAATGAAGGTAAATTTGCAACTTCAAATTTCGAAAAGTATACCAAATTTCCAACACCGGTAGAGAAACCAACCTGAGGGATGTAAGCTGAAAGCAGAGCGCCACGTGTCAAAGTTAAACAAAAGATCATTGGGCATGGAAAAGCATACCGTGAATAGGAGGAGAAATAAAAGTCTGAAGCATTGCAGTGAAAGTGAAATGCTTGGCATGAATGCCTTATTAAATTGATGATGATGACCGTGACGATGACGATGACGCTGACTACCAAGCATTAGATGATAATGATTACGCCGAAGGAAGAAAGCTGTAAATTATGCTTCCGTCGCAAATTCAGTCAGTGCACATGAATGCCTGAAATGCCTGCAATCAGAAGAATTCAACTAATGACCAAAACTATGTTTACTGCTGCTCATGATGTTGGTGATGATGATGTTGATATGCATGATTATGATAGCTGCATTTTCTTATTAGAATACTGTTAATGACTATTTTGCCTTCGGGAGAAAGTAAGGCGATTTCGGCAAGAATGATGACAGCCATTAGAGAATATGTAGGTATGCCAACGTTGACGTTCGTAATGGAATTGCTGGCACTGCACTTCGGAAACTATTTCGTTTGTTGCTTTATTTATTATTTTTTGTTTGTTTTTTTCTTGTTGTTGCTTTTGTTTACTTCCGCCCAGTAGTCGCCTTTACTTACGTTCAAAACATTGCCGGAAATGGAAATTGTTATAATCAGAAGTGTAGTATCGTTGTTGCTTTTGTTGCACTTGCTTGCTATGGCTGCAACTCAAAAAGAACAACAACTACTTACGACAAAACACAATATAAGCACCAAAGTCCTAACTAACAACAACATTAATTGGACAAATTTTTCAACGACAGCTACAAAAACATTAGCAACAACTCGCTTACAGCTATGCAGTCGTCATCGCTGTTGACAGCCGAGTTGGCAATAGCAGGAAGTAATTTGAATTAAGCGCCATTTATACTTGCTACTCTAAGCAATTTTCAAATTACAAAAAGTTTGACTAAGAAAAGTAAATTTAGGCCAAGCGGATATGCAATTGAAATGAAAACGAAGGCAAGAAGTTGAAAACTGACTACTAAATATTAATAGGAAAATGGGTGGCCGGCAGAGTGTAGGGTGTGTGGTACGTAAGTTGGCAGAGGCGGATTGTAAACTGGTCTTATGCGCGTCTTTAACTCGAAAAAGCATTTTTGAAGAGTGTAAGGTAAACTAACTGAGTAAACTCGTTTCAAAGTGACGTAATGCAATTTGCTGCTGCTGCGTGGAAGTAGAGTAAAAAAGTATGCGTGAAGTAGCCTGCAAATTGAAGTTGAAGGGTGCTGAAGTGTTCTGGGAATAGTGCAGTGGAAGCCAGGCGCATATACATAAATACATATGTGTATACTAATTAATTAGTTCTGGGCTTAAGTTTTATTTTTTTTTATATTTAGTATTTTTATTCTGACAATATATACCAGCGAATATACACGAAGAAGCGGATGTATTGAGCGCATCAGAAAGCAAAGACAGTAGTGAGTATGCATTATGTAAAAAGAAGCAAAAACAAATAATTTTTAAACAAAAAAACAACCGACCCTTATTACAATATAAAAATTTAGGAGTACCATTAGTTTCTTCGTGATCCAATGATCGTACCTAAACCAAGTTAGTATTAGACAAAAAAATATTTTCGAAAACGGTTCACTTGACCCAAAGTTATCCGGTCACATATATATGAGCATTAAAATAATATTCCGCTGAATAGACAACCTCTTCTTTTTTTGATGTCACTTAAAACTTCGTACATATATATCCTCGTTTTATGATTTTGAGTAAAAAATGCTGATCACCTGTGCTTTTTATTTGTTAAATTCAACAATTTGATTGAGCTTGAGGTGCTTTTTAATGAAAATGTTTGGGGAAAAACAACAAAAATTTACATTTGTTAGAAGTTATAGCTGCTATTTGGAGATCACCACAGCTCCTCATCAGACTTCTTCATCGAGTTCATTGGGATTTAAACCAACCAACGACTCCATCTTAAAGAGCAATTTGTCTACCCCCTGAGCTAAGTTCGTCACATACACTGCTGTTGCGTTTTCCACTTTTTCATTTCTCAACCCAATTACAATTTTCTAATTAAAAGTCAAAATTTGTCTTGCATTTTTGATAAGAAAATAATAGGCATTTTTTGAAAATTAAAGAAATAAACCTAATAAATGACCAAACACACGGAAAGATCCCCAAAAATTTCTAATTCTAAAAAATTAAAACGAAACATGAGAACACAGGGGGTGTCAGATTAATTAGTTATTATATATTGACAAAATAAACACAACAAAAAAGTATTTTGAGTGTTTCTTTTACCACCCGGCCTTGAGCTCAACAAACTTTAAATAATATTAAATTGATGGCCAAATACAAATCAACAATTAAAAATATGCGTGAATTCTCAGCCAATCGCAACTTGCGCCTACTAACATTTAATAGGCTACAAAGATACACACCTAAATTTTTTCTAAAAACTCGGAATAAAAAGTTTTAATTTTTGGGCAAGTTAATAAAATTTGTTGAGTTTTCATAATTTTTGTACAAAGTTTGATATGCGAATTTATATACATAGGGCTTGTTATATAATTTGCTAAACTTTTAGAAAAAAGATATTAAACGTTAGATTGATCAACAAAAGAAATATAGCCTAAACTGGTCAAAATAAATCGTTTCTTTAATTTTTGCTACCAGTTATAGTTTGTTATAACAATGAATTAAATTATCAAATTTATTGATTATTTGTTTTTCAAATAAAAATTTAAAACATAACGGTTGTGTTTGCTTCTGATACTTTTCGATACTTTTTTCAAGCCCTCGGCAACACTGTTCCTGACTGTACTCGCCCTTTCCTAGTAATCATGAAATCTAACTGCACATTTTTTTCTTATAGTTAATTTTGTAAATAGATTAGATCAAACTTTCTGCATAAGGAAAGGACAACTTTAATAGTCGCCTCAACATTCATTAGATAATCACATTTTCTTACTTTCTTTTACTTTCAGACCACGACGGAACTCAGCAGCAGGTGAAGGCTTAAATATTAAAACTTTAAATGGCTAAAACAACAATGAAGGCATTAGAGCTAACAAATTACTTAGCTGAGAAGACGAATTAAGCAGAGAATACAAGAAAAAATTAGTTTCAGAAGGACTGAAGTACAGAAAATGACGGAGAAAGTTAATGCTTGAAGCAAATCAAATGGAAAAGTATGAATGTAAAAGTGAGCGTTGAAGCGATGGTGATGAGGAGATATTGAAGGAAACTAATTAAGAAAAAAGTGTAATGGAAAAATTAGAAAGACAAATTTGTTGAGGAAAAAGAAACTAAAATGACAACGCATAATAAGAAAGAAAATTATTAAGTATAAAGGAAATAAAAAGTGACAAAAGAGTTAATTAAAAATATTAAAAAAAAGTGTAAGAAATGAGTGCCATGAAAATTTATAATTTAAGAGACATTTGAGCTAAAAAGTGTGCTAAAGAAAAAAAGTAAAAAATTTAAAAAGTTGCAAATAATTGTCGGTGAATGTATGCATGTTTTTGTGTATATGTATTAGTGTTAATAGCATGAAATGCGAAAATCAAGTCGAAAGTGCAAGCCAGCGTGCAAACAAGATAAGCACACCACTACAAAAGGACGAACTGGCGAATATGTACTGCCAACAATAATACGCTACACAAAACATAAGGCCCCCGGGGGCGTATACGTAACATCAACAGAGAGCAAATAAATGGAATGAATGAATGAATTACTGTGCACCGAAGCGAAGTCAAGTGCATGTAATCATGTAAAGAATAGAAAAGTAGCAAAAGAAAAATTACAAAGAAAAAAGTAAAAGAAGTGTGGCAAGAGCTAAAGAAAAGTGCAACAAAAATATCGTACAATAAAATTAGTGTTCGAGCAAATTAGTGTTAGAAAAAAAGAAAAAAAAAAAATGAAGTGAAATAAAAATATTGGATGCAAAAAAGTGAAAGAACTATGAAAGTAAAGTAAATGAAAGAAAATAATGAACTCGCCGGGAAGTTAGAATGAAATTAATGCGGTGAAGGGCGAGAGATGATGAGAGAGAGTTAGAGGGGTAAAGAGTGGAGACAGAGAAAACTTGTAGTTAGTAAATTCAAACGGTGGAGCTGTGTGGAAGAGGAAGAGAAATTGCTATAAGTGTAGAGAGGAGTGGTAGCAGAGATGGGAGGTAAGTGCGAGAAAGTGAAGTCAGTTAGAAGAGCGAGTGTGGTGTCGAACAAGTAAGGAACAATTAGCAGCTGCAAATGAAATGTCAATGCAAGCATTGTTGCTAGAGACCCACGCACTGGTAGTTTTTGCCGGACATTGAACAACAACAACAACGCATAATAGTGTTGCTAGTAAAATAAATAAATAAAAGATGAAAACAAACTAAATTAAAAGTTACACAGACAACGGCAGCAATTAGACCCCGGAGCATTATTACTTTCTAATTACAGCTTCCGAGATGATGCTGCGGCCGACTTAGTCCACTGTTGAGGCACTAAAGCTCATTGCATGCTCCGAGACTTTTAATAAAGCAAATACGGACAGAATGTGTGAGAAAAGTGAACAATTTCACTGCCCTACTGACAGTAAATACAACAGCAGCAGCAGCAACAAGCTGCTTACCCCCACAGGCAGCACACTTTTAGGCGCTAAAGCTTTAGTACCCACATCGTGTAGTGTTAGCGCAATGTTAGCGTGGCAATTGAGGCGCTGGCAAGCATGTCGCCGCCGCAGGAAGCGAAGAAAGAACGTAAAGGAGGAACAAAATAAGTGCAGCAACAAAAGCGGCAAAACAGCAACCAGAAGCAGTAGAAGTTGCATAGAAAAGCGTAGTAGAGGCATTCGTGTAATCAGCTCGCATGCTAGAGGCAGCGTAAGTAACAGCCACAGCAAAGAAAACAGCGCCAGCATAGGAATGGCAACGACAGAAAGCTTGTTGCTTGCTGCGGATTACAGCAGCAACGGCTTGTTGCTAGCGCGAAACAGTGATTGCCTGGCGCCTGCGGCAAAAGGAGTTCAAAAAATCGCGGCTTTGGTGAAAATGGCAGAATGCACATCGCCACAGTCTTTGATAGGTGTGTGTACTGCAGCAAAAATAACAACGATAAAGGAAAAACCAACAAATGCATCACTAACAAGGTCCATGTCAAAGTCGATTAAAGACAAACGGCTCTCCAGCAGACGAAGGGCAGGCGTAGTGGTAGCACCAGCGATGCGCAACGAAAAGGAGCAACAGCAGCAGCAACTGGTCTCCGCTGCATTCAATAATTTGCTGTCTGCCTTTCCAGAAGAAGAAGAACAGCAACAGAAACCAAAGTTGCAGCAATTTCCTGCTGTCAACCCACTCCAAGTGCGCCTGCAAGCAGAGGCAGATGCGCGGCAAACATACTTTTTGGGCATGCAATATAGTAGCGAGCACGAAATGCAGCAAGAAACACATGAGCTCAAACAACAACAGCAACAACCAACTCAACAACACTGCCTGCCAGCGCGAGCAGCTTCGAGTGCATGTGTGCAACATCGAAGTTGGCGAAATTTAATTTCATGCGTTGTACGTGGACCGCATGCAAAAACAAGAGCAACAACAACAACTGTGATGTCAAATATTGCTGTTGCCTCAACAACAGCAACGCAAATCAATACAAAGCCGTCATGTACCGCGTCTGTCGAAAGCAACAGCGCACTAGCAAAAGCACCTACAGAGGCAGCACATGCAACGAAAAACATTATAAAAACAACAACAAATGCGATAGCAACATTAACTATAATGCCATCACAGCTCGAACATGTGCCGTTTGTCGTTGCGCCGCGTAAATCCAAGTGTCGAAGAACATTCGCGTTGACAAGCGGATTAACAACGACGACGACGACGACAACGCCGACGACTATGACAAAAAAACCAACAGTGATAAAAGCTACAAAAACAACAACGCGCATGAGTAAAACAAAAGCACCATTAGCTCGCAACAGAACATTTGCCAAATTTTTTGGCGATATTTTGACATTGCTCGTTGGCGCACTAACGCTACATGCTACCGGTAAGTACACCGATTTGTATACAGATAAACTTATATATCTGCTTTTTTAAAAGAAAAATATTTATTTTTGGATACTTATATTTATAGATATAAAAACTTGGGTGCTCAAAAGGTAATTTAAAAAATTACATGGAATCGGCAACCTCGTAAAGTGATCATGAAAAAAATTAATTTTTTGCCAAAAAAATTTGCGAAAAATTGATGTCGTGGAAACAGAAGTGGCCTAACCCACAATTAATTTTTTTTTTTTGTACTAAACTATTTCAAGTAGTTTCAAATTTTATAAATTTTAAAATAAAATCCGCCTATTCCTTAATTTTTAAGTACCTTAAAATTGGGGAATAAACGTCTTGAAAATGGGAAAAAATCGTTGATTTTGCTGGCAGAATACCACAAATATTATACATACACCTACTAAATTTGTTGCTCGGAACAAGTAAGATATTAAATCTACCTGCTTCTATCTTGCTGGCCATGAAAAACACGAGGCGCTTCCTTTACAATATCCATTTTGGTCCGTCCTGTGTGCGCGGTTGCACCTCTTTTTTTAAACCACATGTTCACCAAGCCCCGCTCATCCAAGTCCAGCAGTAAGAATTCGTGTGTCATGGCCCTGTAGCGTTCGCCAGTAATAATGACCGTATTTCCAATGACGTCCCCAAAAAAACACGGCCCAATCGCTCCTCCCGCGTGAAAGCCGCCCCACACAGCCGCTTTGAGTGGATGTAATGGCTCTTTGTGCCTCACACGCGAATTTTCAGTGCCGCAATATTCTCGGCCAAATGACCTATCCGGGGCAGTCACGCGATGCGAGGTCTCGTGTAGTTCCAATCTATTGGAGTCGAGGAGCTAAGCGCCGTAATATTTGTCCAGTTGAAACTACAAGATTAGGAAATCGACGTCAATATTCTCGCTACGCCAACACCGCCGACCGATTATTGGTCAAAAAATCTACACAATTATTCCACGCTCCTGCAGAGTATAGCGCTCCATTGATTTTCTGTATACTGCAGCTGTATAGTTCACAAATAGGAAATATGATTGACGTACGACGCCATTTTCAAAAACTATAACATCTTCGAATAGGGTGATTAATTTTGCGCTGCCTTATATATACATACACTACACCAATATAGTTTTTGTACATAGATTTATTTTTCAATACAGAAAAAGTTGTTTAATTTTTTTTCGTTAAGTCTATATAATTATGGGTAATACTGTAACAAAATCTCTAAGAGTTCCAAACTTTTCGCAAATTTTCATTAAAATTTTTCTTAATTACCCTTTTTAAAAAAAATTTGAGAACGTAGTTTTGTAGAACATTGAATTTTAATATGCAGTTTTAAAGAAGCTGGGACGTACCGTTGATTTTTGGCGATATTTTTTTTGACATTTATGCGCATTTTCTTCCACATGCAAAACAATATCTAGCATACATTGCATCGAGGAAATGAGCAACAACTTCAGCAAACAAAATTTTCCAAAAAGGCACTTTGTGATACTAAAATTCAATGGGCTACAAAACTGCATACTCAAATTTTCACAAAGAGGGTTATTGAGTACTGAAATATAATTAGCGAAAACAAAAAAGTTAAGAAAAATTCTGTATTGCAAAAAAATTTTTGTGTAAGCTTTATTGGGCTAGTGTATGTATAATACACTTTTTAAAATAGCGGTTAATTTTGAAGTAAAACAAAATGTTTCACTTTTGTAATAAAACAGAAAAACCAAAATTTCGAAAAAATTTATGATTTTCCTAATTTGAGTAGTTGCTTTTGAATGCTCATATCGTTGTCTTAATATGGAAAAACCTTATCTCGCATTTTTTTCTTTCAAAAGTATTTACGGATTATTAGCTACCTAATAGCGTTTGGATTTGCATATGTGGATATTG
>JAPVRG010208665.1:0-13347 GCA_029783565.1 Rhagoletis cerasi | reverse complement strand
TGTGTTCAATGTTATTATTTCCAAATTTGTTAAAATGTTCAAAACAATAGTGTAAGTTGGTTTGTACCTACATATATATTTTTAAATATTCAATTGTCTTTATATATATTTTTCTTGCTTTATGTTTATGTTTTAATATGTTTTGTATCTCATTGGTTTGTGACAGATATTAAATAAACGAATTGCCCCTGAAGATGCTAAAAAGTATTAGCGAAACGTTGGGCTAGAAAAATGGAATAACTTAGTTTTATTCGCATCTCTAAACTTAGATCAGACGAGCCTATTAATATACAAATTAAATAAATCAAGAACTGATCGGAATATACATTGAAATAACTTTGTGTTTGGTAGAAATTGATAAGTCGGCTATCGAAATACACATTAGTGATGATCGTGTATCGAATAGTATGTATTTGATACTGTTAAGCAATACGAGTATTCGATTAGTATGAAAAAATAATGTCGATACTTCGATACTCGATCATCGTCGTAATTTTTTTTTTTTTCATAATAAGCGTTTGGGAGCGACGCCAAGGCAAAATAGCAGGTTGCAAAATTTACAATAAGTAGCAAAAGAAGCGAGTTATGGCTTCGTGGCAATGCCCATGTCGTTGTAAAGCTCATACACTCATCGTTTCATCGGCTGCGGTACTCGCCGTCGACAACGCGTTAAGGTCCGTAAATCATCCGTAGAATCTTTCTCTCGAATACTCAAAGGGCGCCTCATCGGATGTTGTCATTGTCCATGCTTCTGCGCCATATACCAGCACGGGCATGATGAGTGACTTATAGACGTGGTTTGGACTTTACTTCTGAATTGCCTAATCAGTCCAAAATAGTACTTGTTGGCAAGAGTGATTCTCCCATGGATTTCAAAGCTGACTTTAATCGAGGTGTTAAATATCAAACTTACTGCTGATGGAGAGAGAGAAGCAACGACAACGTCACCATCACGCGGTGGTGAGTTTTCGTTAACGCGCAAATCCCAAAAGGTAGATCGTGTCAGCGTGAACGTACGTTTACGCTACGTCGTTGACTGCTAGGGCCTTTAATGTAGGTTCCCAAATAAACGAAGTTTATTCCAACTTGAAAAAGGCAGCACATACGCGAAGATTAGAGGTTTTGGTATGAGATTTTTAACGAAAATTTAAAAGTATCAAGTATCGAATACTTTTATTTGATGCTTGTTTTCAAAGTATTGAGTATCTATCGATACTTGAAAGTATTGAAAATTCACATCACTGATACACATGTGTAGTAATAGGTAGGCGGTGTCACGCCCATTTTCCAAAGATCTAAAATAATATTATTAATTGCTAAGAGGTTATTACAAAGTCGATTTTTATATATTTAGCTTCAGCAGTTACTCATTTACCGCAGGTTTCGTATTTCTGTAAAATGTCGTTATATGATTTCTTAGTTAGACTCTAAGCAATGTTCGTACCGAGTTTGGAGGGGATTGGTGAAGGAACTACTACTAATTTTCAACAAGAGGCATCCAGTGTTTACGGAAACATCGCAGTTTTTGAATTTTTCAAAATACCGTTGTATGGAAGGTATGGCATGGTTACCGTCCGATTTCGCCCATTTTCAGTCGGAATCTACCTTGCATAAAGGGCAACCTACGCACTAAATTTTGTTTAAATATCTCACTTTTTGCTCGATTTATCGGATACACGAACGAACGGAAAGACAGACAAACGTGGCTTCATCAGTTGCTTTTTTCATTCTGAGCATATCTATATCTATCTCGGTTCGAGAAAGATAAGGAATATTATAGGTATAGAGAAAAATGCAGAGATAGAGAGGGATAAAATTAAAGATAAAGAGCAAAGATTAAGATAAAACTGAAAATTAAGGTATGTTTTGTCATATTATGTTGCTCACTTCACTTCGCCTCAACTGAACTCAACTCACTTCACCTCTCCTTACCTTAATTCACCTTAGCTCATTCCATAACAATTCATCTCAACTCTTCTCTCTGAATTTCACCACACTTCACCTTAACTCACCTAAAATCACCTCAACTCATATTATCTCAACTAACTTTAACTCGCCCTAACCCACATCAACCCAACTCTCACCTCACCTTATCTCAACTCAGTGAATTTGAATTGATCAGCGAATCAAATTACAAATAAAATAGATTTCTTTATTTGTGAAATCACCCAACTCAGTTTTGTGTTGGGTCCAATATGATGTTAAGTTCAGTAGGTCGAAACATACTACCGTAAGGATTGTGGAATGATTAAGAAATTAATCAAAAGAAGTTTCACTTACGCAGAGTGTCCCAGGTGAACTAACTTTTTTTTTACATCTCGCCTCACTTGAATACACATACTAATATTCTTCATTTACTATTATTTTAGTGGTGAAAATAAAGAAAAAACCTCGGCTAATTTCCTTTTTATTCGGCTTTTTATCAAACCACACGAAACAATTTGCTTTTTTTTTGGACTCCCTTGAATATAGAAAAAATGATAAAATGCAGTTTATTTATAAAAATTAATAAATTTTTGATTTTTACCTGATCTTGACATTTCGATTTATGTGATGCGTTTATGTAACACTGAGAGTAAAATCTTAAATCCACCTGTTTGTTTGTATTGATTTTTGGAAGCTGTGTAATTTCAACCGATATGAATTTCCATAGTTAAGTATACGGCTGTGAATATAAATTCCTAGTTAAACTTTTGTTAGTTGTTAAGTTAACATTGGTTTAACTGAGCCCAATTAATTCGGATCTCAGTCATCCATTCACCACATGAGAGGCATAGAAAATTCCAGTGATGATTCTTAGCGTTGTGCATTTATTGATGTGCTCTTTTGAAAATTTTTGAGCGCAAGCGTGAGAAGTCGTTCGAAACCAACTTTGCGCAGTTATGAAGACTACTTCTTTTCTTTCATTTTGGTCCTATATCGCGGCAGTAAGAAGCAGATCCCGCAAAAAAAATTTTCTATCATTTCCGTAAAGCCATTGTGTTTTGGTTGCATTTCATATTTTGTCAACCAGTTTCACCTGTCCGCGACATTTTTAGGTAAGCTTGTTTTAGAGCTATAAAATAATAAAGGATCGGCTTTATGTACCAAGGTAGAAGTATTCAGAATTTTAAAACTATCAACGGCCACTAGCATCTAGACAAAAATGAGACAATAATAGGACTTCCAATAAATGGAACCTGTCGCGACTCTCGCGTAGAAGATTATGACAAAACTGTCGACCACTTTTTACTTAAGATGCATAAAAGAGCTGGGAGGTATTCCTTCAGGTCTATAACATACGAAGCCACTTTAATGAGTTTAAAAGCAGCAAAAACTATTTTCCAAATATTGAAGCCGAAATTGTTTTTGGTAACAACTGCAGTAATTAGGTTTTTAACATCCCTGAAAACTTAATTATCAAACAGAAAATTCTAAATTCAATGGGCGAGTAAAAAGCACTGTTTGTAGTTATGCCATTACTAGAGAAGATCCATTCAATTGATTCATGAATGGGTTGAAAGTAGAGTTGGGCTTTCTAGTTCATTTCAAATATTTAGTTCTTTTGTTCTTTTTTTGATGAACGAACAAGTTGTTCTTTTTGTTCACTTGTTCTTTGTAGTTGTATGTAAGTGTGCCTATTTGCATTTGCATGCTGTCGCGCCGTCATCGTTGCGATCTCGCTTGTGTACGTACACGCATGACATGTTTACGCTATTTAAGCACCAGCTCTCCTGTTCACGAACAAAAAGAACGAGGTAATCGAAAAAAGCAAAAGAACTAAAAGAACGAAAATCAAAGATTTAGTTCACTAGTTCAGTTAAAAGACCCGGTCAATTGAACAAGTTCAGAACGAAACGACCCAACTCTAGTTGAAAGAGAACCGGTGAAAATATTGAACAAAATTCCATAACCATATGTACCTCTACCGACCTCTAAAAAAAGTTTGTTTTCAAAACAAAAAAATATGTGTCTCTTTTTTTATCCCAAAGAACAATATTTTGAAATAGCGTTTGTGAATTTCCAAAAATAGTGTTTTTTTGAACCACTCTAATGTATATACTAGCTTTTCGTCCCAATTCATCAACACAAAAGCACCACATCTATAGATACGGGTATATGTACTGATACAGAACTTCTCCGAAAAACCCAAACCACCTCTTCTAAAATCACTCATTAGGTGTTTGCATTTGCCAACCATAACCAAATCACATTAGCTCTAAACAAACCTCAGCATTTGCATTCAATAAGCTTAGAAAATTTAAGTTTCAGCGGTTGCACTTCACGACAAAATAGTTCGCTTCGAAATTACAAGCCATAGTTAACAAAACAACACCAAGCTAAAACAATACCAGTCAAGCACGAAAGCTCTATTTGCATTCGAAACAAGGCGACCGCAGCCGTGTTGTGAATGTATGCTGTAATTTAATTTCACTACCATTATTCTTCCGATTTCTCATTTATTTACTCAGCGCACTCGTTCATGCCCTAAACACTATGTAAAGTAGTATAAATATACATATATATACAGGGTGCCTCAGATGTCGACGTCAAGCCGGAAACTGGTGAAAGACCAGGTCATAATAGTTATCAGAAAAAAAAAATCTATTTGTTGGATTTTTAAAATTATAGGCGTTCAAAAAAAAAATGGTTTTTAAATTCCCGTTACTACAAATTTCTACTTTTTCTAAATTTTATTTTTATTATGTAATTCTAAGTAATGCTTCTGTAAATTGTCATCTAAAATTTATAGCCAACTGCTCTAGCTTGGAAGAAAATTACACTTTTTGACCAAAAAAAAATTTGAAATTTAATGCTTCGCCCAATTTTAACTGACTAACTGAAAAAAGTACAACACTAGTATGGGAAGTAACTTTGCCAGTTGGCGCACTTAATAAGGATTCCAAAATGGTATGACACTTGCTAGATTGTTTCTTAAATTACAGACAATTTTGATTTTTGTAAAGAAACTCAGGTTTCCAAATTTCTTTCTTATTTAAAACAATTGTAGTGTACCCAAGACTTTCCTTGAAGCCGTAACTTTTAATGTAATTATAGTTTGAGTGAGACGGGGGGAGTCGCTTTATGAAGTGTGACCGAGACAGAGAAGGACGCCACTTTGTTCTGGTCTGTCACCCGTTTCCGGCTTGACGCCAACTTCTGGCGCACCCTGTATTTAGTTCTAGTTTGTAAAGCTAATGTACCCTTACAACGCTTACTTATTTCCGTCGTTCCGAAATTGAAGTAGTTCGCACTATTTATAATAGTTTTTAATTTCATTGCATGTTGCTTGTATTGGTTTTATGAGGTACCTTTTTACTCGAATGTTCATGCAAACTATTCCTTTATGTACATTAGGGCGGAGTAATTTGCTCGGAGCAAAATTTTCGAAGAAAGTGTATAGCAAATTAAAATTCTACGATTAATTCTAAACAAAAATGGCCAACAAACTATTTACCAAAACCCTCCCAATTTTCAAAAGATATAGCAGTATATGGGCGTTTCCACCGGAAGTCATATATCTTACGTATTCAGGGGCCAATTTAACTGCTTTTTGTAGTATATGCTGGTTATGTAAGCAGAAATATTTTTGCGTGTCAAGATATTTTGAAAATTTTTATTTATGGTCCGATTTGGCTCAATTTTGGCATGTGTAGTTGTAACATCGATAGTTATAAATTTCCAAAAATTTACCAGCTAGGTGGCGCTGAGGTCAAAATATAAAGTATATTCTACATAAAATTCACGTTTTGTTTCCGTTAAAAATTCGTTTAAAAGTTCAAATCATTTTTTTCTAAAATCAAAACCAGTTTTTAGAGACATCAATGCACAACATTCTAGAATTAGTCCAGTTCAAATATTGCCCCAGGTTTCGCTAAAATCGTCATTTCAATTGCTGGCCGCGAAACCCACTTCTGTTTTTATCTCGTGAGAATGGCTTGGTTTTTTGCAATTATCTTCAAAACGAAAAGTTGCCCAACATCAAATTTAACATAAATTATAGGACTAATCAAGAGCTGTGAGCTTAGACTATTGTCAAAATAAAAAACGTTTTATATGAAGGTTTTTTCACCTTAAATGTATATGTGCGACGGTCACGTTCGACATGATGGAACTGCTTTGGCCGAAACTTTTTTCTTTTATTATAATTTTTTAAACTTTTTTTCGGTTTTGTAAAGTACTAGTTTCTTAACCATGAAGGGAGCACAAAATTTTGTAAATGAAAAATTAACTTCGTTCAGAAAGAATTATAGTACACAGATGTTTCTTTTAAAAATGGGCAGAGTCAGACGTCATTTTGGTATATAGTTCGTTAAACATTTTTGCTTAGAATCGAACGTAGAATTCGAATATGCCATACACTTTTTTCGAAAATAAATTACTACGCCCTAATATACCCATCAAGGGCTTACACACATACATGTGTATATTCAATACAACCTAACTAATGTGCAATTTTCACAAAAACTGTGATAAAATGTGAACATATCATAGCGTTATTGGTTGAAAACTAGGGGCTGCTGGAAATATATATTTCGAACATTTTCTCGAAATATGGTCAGCAGATTTTTTTCTTAGTTTTCTCAGATCTAGTACAGAATCTTAGCTTTCATTTGGTATATAGCTTCTATTTATGGAAACTCTTGTTTTTGAGATACTGCGTGTCAAATCAAAAAAATTTGCTCCAAATAGAGATAGTTGGTTAAAAAAGAACATATTCGGCTAGTTTGGTTACTTACATTTTTTTTTTTAATAAATGTAACACATTTGTTTAATATGTACACACATAAGTGTTTCCATTTCCATACTTCCTGTACTCTTACCTTTTCTGTCACTACGTTGGAAATTAACACCCAATAGGCAGCAGAATAAGATTTACGTCTCAAAAATGCAGTAGTTATGCTGCAAGTGCAGTAAGGTCCGAGCACTGGTTCCTACTATTCTCAATGCACTAACTTAATTAAAAGAAGCTACAATAAGCAGAGTTCGAAACAGTGGTACACAATTGGGCGATACATACAACTCAAGGATATGATCATACTTTGTGGCTTTATTTCGTATTCGTAAAATTTATGTTTCAAGGTACACGTCTATTTAAATAAAGCATTTAGCGAATCGTTGCTGGAATATTGTACTACCTGCCGTTTTGTTTTCTTAATTTGGTGTCAAGTTGATTTAAGTTATTTGAAAAATGTCCTATAAAGCTACATTTACCATTAATCTTGTCTTTAAAGGTAAATAGTAAATTTTAATAGCGCATATTTTCTTGGTATATTTAAACCCAAATTTTCTCACCTGTGCGGGTAATTTTAAACCTTGTTTGGGTCAAATCTAGTTTTTATTCAAACTTTACACCCAGCCTATTTATTTGAAATTTGTTACACACCTTAAATTCTGACGACAATATAATCATGTATATTTAGTAACATTATAAATTCAATGTCCGCCATTTGTCGTCCAAAATGCACTGTGTTCTACTTGCCAAGCTCTTTCGTTCGATAACCATATTGTGGGGATTGAAAAAAAAATATGCAGGCCGCCATTTTTCGTGGCCGGCATCTTTGATTTGGAATTTTTTCATAGTGTACTGTATTCTACTATTCAAGCCCTTTCATTTGATTTCCCTATTGAGGGGATTGTGAAAATGTATGTAAACCGCCGGCGCACAGTGGTCAATAAATGGAATTTAGTGTTCAAAATTCACTGGAGCCTTTATTTCTCAACCGATTCGATTGAAAGCTTATAAAAATTTGCAAGAGACTAGTTGAACCCGATTTTTGATTTTTTATTTGCTTACATTAAATTTTTTAGTGCAAAATGCAGAAAAAGTGGCTATTTTGAAAAAGATCGATTCTTCTGATCCAGTTAATAAATGTTACACAATAAAAACTAGTTTAAAAAAACAACAAAAATGGTTCCCACAACACGAAAAAAAATTTGAAATGTTAAAAAAATAATTTTCACCAAAATAAAAATAAAAAAAATTTTGAGTTCTCAGCAAAATTTTGGATATGCAGTTTTATAGACCATTACATTTTAGTGCAATAAAGTGCAAGTTTCAAGTCGCTAAGAGTTCGCGTTGATTTTTAATAATTTTTTTTTTCGCTTTTAATTCTATTTAGCACACAGTTGTGCTCGAAATGTTAGCGAAAAGAAATATTAAAAATCAACGCTAACTCTTAGCCACTTGAAACTTGCACTTTATTGTACTAAAACTTAATGGGCTATAAAACTGCATATCCAAAATTTTTCTAAAAACTCAAAATTTTTTTTATTTTGCTGAAATTTTTTTTTAACATTTCGAATTTATTTTGTGAAATTTTTTTTCGATTTGGGGGAACTATTTAGTTGTATTAAACTAGTTTTTATTGTGTAATATTTATTAACTGGAACAGGAAAATTGACCTTCTTCAAAGTCGCCACTTTTTCTGCATTTTGCACTACAAAATTTAATGTAAACAAATGAAAAATCGAAAATTGGGTTCAACTAGTCTCTTGCAAATTTTATAAGCTTTCATTTAAAAAAAAAATCAATCAAATTGGTTTAGAAATGAAGGCTCCAGTGAATTATGAACATTAAATTCCATTTATTGACTACTGTGCGGCGGCGGCCATCTTGGATTTACAATGATACCGAATATACATAATTGTATTGCCGTCAGAACTTAAGGTGTGTACCAAATTTCAGATCAAGAGGTCAACAGAAAGGAGGGCGAAGGTTTGAACTAAAACTAGCTCTGACCCAAACGAATGTCAAAACGACCTGCACGGGTGAGAAATAGTGGGTTAAATTTTCCATAAAAATATGCGCCTTCAAATTTTACTATATGCCCTTAAAGACAAGATTAATGGTAAATGTGGCTTTTTATTAGATTTTTAAAATAATTGAGATCAACTTGAGACCAAGTTAGGAAAACTTTAATACACTGTAAAAAAGTTGTGAAGTTTAGGCACAAAACTGCAGGTGGTCCAATATTCTTTCATAATTTCCGTACCGCATTCGAGCTTTTTTCCGCTGTCGCACAGTGTTATACGTACACTGTTATTTTGATCGTAATTTTGTACATAAATGGCTTTTTCTGGTGGAAAGGTACTGGATACATTTATGTGTATATATATATCTCAATAATTATGCGTGCATATACATTGCATATCTCAAACTTTACTAATTTCAAAAATGATTTATTGACTTGTATGGGAAAGGTTTCCTGTTTCAAATTCCTTTATGTTGTGCTATGAAAATATTTTGTTATTCAGGTACCCATAAACATTTGTAAGTATCTAGAGATATAACATGTCCATACATATGTGATATGCATCTTTTTATGTATTCACACGTGTACAAACATATACACATATGTACACATGTGTGCGAATACAAAATAAAACAAATTTATTTGCTAAAAATAGTCAGGATGTAAAGTAATATTCTCGACTTCCTGGCATCCTTCGCAATTTTCTATTTAAAGTTTTATGATATTTTATCCTTTGAACGCACACTGATAGTTACACCAATATGCATACTCGCACATTCTGACAAAATACTTATGGGCATTTCCATCATGTCGAACCTGACCGTCGCACAAAATAAAAAAATGGTGAAAATAACCATCATCTACAACTTTTTTTTATTTTACAATAGGCTTAGCTCAAAGCTCTTAATTAGCCCTATAATTTATACTAAATTTGATTTTGGGCAACTTTTCGTTTTCAAGATAATTGCAAAAAACCAAGGCATTCGCAATGGACAAAAACATAAGTGGTTTTCACGGCCAATAATTGAAACTAATTTAGAATGTTGTGCATTGATGTTTTTAAAAAATGGTTTTGATTTTACCCACAAATGGTTTATAGTTTTTTTTTTTAAATTTAATTTTAATCACTGTCACATGGGACATGTCGCAACCGGACATTTTTTCCATTATGATTTTTTGTTAATATTAAATGATTAAAATATATTTTATATTTTGACTTCAGTGCCACCTAGCGGGTCCATTTTTGGAAATCTGTGACTTACGATATTTCAACTACATATACCGAATTTGAACTTTTCAAAATATCTTGACCCTGGCGCCACCTAACCACCAAGACCATTTTTCGCAAAAAAGCTTATGCTTACATAGCCAATATATCTATATTACAAAAAGCAGTCGAATTGGCCCATAAATACGTTAGATATATGACTTTTGTATTTTTTTTCTCGGTTGACCTTCCGGTGGAAACGCCCATATGTATGCATCTGAGATATGAAATTTACGTAAGTAAGAGTTTGATTTGGATTTGTAAGTACATACATATGTACCGTGGCGAAAATGTAAATAGGGAAGAGACATTTTCACACGTTTTGGTTATTGATCTTTGTTTAAAAAATATTTATTATTATTATTTTTTTTTTGAAAATATAGCTTACTATCTCCAACAAACCATGTGAATTAGAATTTCAAACTTCGTAGAACATTTATAAAAATTAGACGAATTTTAGGAAATGTTTATCAAAATTTTAAACTTTTTAATTAGATTTTTTAGAATTCTTTTCAGTACGCAGTTTTCTAGCCCATTAGATTTTAGTATAATAAATAGTAAATTCTTGGCAGTTTTTTCCCAGCATTTTCTTCCATACAAAGTATATATAAAGTATGTTCGACAATTTTTTTGTATACAGAAAATGAGCAACACCTTCCACAAAAAAAAATACCAAAAATCAACGGTAAGTTCCAACTGCTTCCAACTTGCATCTTATTGAATGGGCTACAAAACTGCATACTCAGAATATTTCTAAGAAATCTAATAAAAATCTCAACATTTTAATGAAACTTTGTCCAGTTTTTTAATTTTTGTATAAAGTTGGAAATTTTTACTTATATGGTTTCTGTTAAATAAGCGAAAGAAAACTAGCCAAATAATGCTAAAATGTATCTTCCCTATTTATATTTTCGCCACAGCATGCATATGCTATCTTATATTGAAGGAAAAAGCTTTTACCAACTCCAAATTTAAACAAGTCACTTTCGTACTGAATGAACTTTTGTTGTTGAAAATTAAGAAGTAAGACAATGGTTTGCAAAATGAAGTGTCATTTTTCTGCTGATTGATGAAGATAGATACAAAATTCAATGTACAAATATTTTCTTTCTCAAACAGATAGGTTATGCCTGCTTGGCTTTTCAATCACTCGAAGCCGATTTTTGTTAGCTACATATTTAGGGTATTCACAAGATGTCGTAAGCGTCGTAATGTCTTAAATTCGTAAAAGTTTTCTACATAAAATAACGATTAACAGGGTTTTATGTGATTCGTAGGGAATAATAAGAGCTAATTATATGTTTTTCTATCAGTTTAAAAGCACTTTGACGTAGTTACAAATCCTGTAAAAGCATTTCTACCATAATTTTACATTGAAAATGTTTACGACTTTAAGACATTATGATGCTTACGACATATAGGGAATAGCATAATTGTGTTTGCAAGTCGCAAATTCACATACATACGAGTATATACATATTTACAGAAGTATGCATGTACATTGTGTTAGTGTTTTTTCATGTTTACGTAATAATAAAACCCTTCAACAGTTCAAATAAAAAAATATGGTTTTACTAATTTGATATCTGTCATGCATAGAAAAAAGGAAATTTGTAATTTGTCAAATGGGAAAATTTAAAAAAATTACATCGTTCGACAGTCAATTTTGCACACACAAAATTCAATACACATAATTACTACGGTAAAATTGCATTTTTAGTTTTTCTCTCTAAGGTCAGGATTCTTTTTAAATTACTTTGAAATTTCACAGATGCGGTTAACTCAAAACGTTATTAAAAAAATTCAGTGCAATGTTGAATAGCAATATGGGGAAAAAAAGAGAAAAGTCTACAGAATTGAAAAAGATAAAATTTTTTGGCGTACAAGGACGGAAGATATTAAAAATGTCTTTTTAAAATTTTATCCTTGAATATCCTTAAAAATTTTCAATATTTATTTTTGAAAAAATTGTATGTTAAATACTAATATATTCCTCCTTGTGAATAAAAAAAAACTTAATAAAAACTTTTTAATTTTAAAGAGTTTTCTCTTTCATTTGGTGGCCATATTGTTCTTCTTCTTCTTCTTCTTCTTTATTGGCGCTGTAACTGCCTAAGCTATTTTGGCCGAGTCCAAAACAGCACGCCAGTCATTTCTCTTCTGTGCCAACTGACGCCAATTCGAAATGCCAAGTCCTTCTGCACCTGGTCTTTCCAACGCAGAGGAGGCCTTCCTCTTCCTCATATATTGTTATATTGTTATTTTACGTAAATTGCACGGAATTTTTTAAATAATTTTTTTTAAAATCAAAGTCCTTTAAAATAATCCTGTCTATAGTCATAGTGAAAAACCAACACAGTTTCGGTACACTTGGCCCCTTGTTTCGTGGGTACACTGAATAACTCGGTGAGAGGGGACACCAGTATGTTTGCATGTATGTATTTATATAAAAAAAAATATTTATTCAAGCAAAAATGGTGAGTAGGCACTGTGGCCAATGGTAACTATAGGTGAGTAAGCCATGCAGAGTCCGCAAAAAACCCCGGAAGCATTATCCGGAGAATGCATGAAGGCTGATTCACAAACAACTTTCTTCGCTTTGCTTGATAGTTATTTGCTTTGACATATAAGATAGAGCTCTTGTTGAAAATCGACTATCCGGCTATTCGATTAGTCGACTAGTCGATTAACAATTTTTTTGGAAGCTGAAAGTCGAGCAACAAGTATTCGATTAACCGTCTGAAATGAACTAACCGTTCATTTTCGACTAACCGCTCGCCACGAGTAGTCTGAAAATCGACTAACCGAAATAATTCGAACAGTGACAATTGCTCACAAAAAATTTTTTTTATTTTAAAACAAATTAAAATTTAGCCTTTAAAAAGAGTTCACGCAAGCGCAAACTTCATAGTATTTGAAATCGAAATATATTTGTTGATATAAAACAACTAGTCGAAAAATCGAAAACGAACGGTTAGTCGACTAGTTGCTTGTGAGCGGTTAGTTGAAAAAGTTGAAAGGAAACGATTAGTCGATTAGGTGAAGTCGACTATTTTTTTAAACAACTTTTGCTAATCGATTAACCGATTAGTCGATTAACAAGAGCTCTAATATAAGATCGATGTAGGCATATGCATGAGTATGTTCACATAAAAAAGTTTGAAGCAAAGCAAAGCAAAACGAAGCAAAATCTTGGGCAACATTTACTTTTTTTTACGCTTTGACTATCAGCTGACATAATTTTTATACCCGAGCGCACTGTGTGCACAAGGGTATTATAACTTTGTTCACATAACGGTTGTTTGTAACAGCCTAAGGGAATCGAGAACGATATAGACATATATA
>JAPVRG010208627.1:0-12921 GCA_029783565.1 Rhagoletis cerasi | reverse complement strand
TTATTTATCATTTTAATATTTTAAAGAGTTTTGGTCAATAACTCATACACTTCATATAACTTTTTCTGTTGTTTTTTGTCAGAGTATGTTTAAGGTTTTTTATAGATATTGAGTGTAACCCTGTAGTAATGGAAATCAGGTGATCTCAGGTGTTAAGTGTTTTTGGAAACCATCTGATTCTTTTTTCACTTGTAAATATGCACAATTACCTAATCTACAACAAACATCCTCACCGTGCAAGGTGAAGAAGAACAAGCAATCAGCTGAAGAGTCGAATTTCAGTGTTGTAAAACATAAAAGTATTAAAATGAAGAGATAAATGTTAGAAAGGCAAGAAAAAGGCAAAACATATAAAAAAGGCAGAAAAAGGCAGTATAATCAAAAAAGGCAAAAAAAAGGAAAAATAAAAATGAATGTTTTTAAACAAGGAAGACATGAAACGCGTGATTATTTAATTTGTTTACAGATACGGCCCAGCAGACAAAATAGGCAAATGCCTTAAAATCCTCACCCTGCTAATTAATGTACAAAATCGCTGCATATAATATTTGTTTATTATGGGCGCCGCATAACCTGTCGCTAGTGAATTGCCTAACAATCGGTAATTCATGGAACCATTAGCTTATGCCGTCTCTTGTCACCAACTAAACTTCAGAAAAACTATAGAGTACTCTTTAATTTTTGAACTTTAAATTTGTTGTATCTATGAATAATATTTATGGACATGCTTATATTTGAATGCATGTATGTACATATGTATATATATGCGAACAAGTGGATATGTAAATACACACATAGTTGCAAGTATGTACACAAAAATATTAATGTATGGTTGCAGGTGCGCTTACATTTGTATTTACATTCAGTTTTTGTATGTGTTTATAATATGAGTTCATTTGGAGTTTTGTGAGTCCACCACATTTGTATTAACACAGTAAATTACAACATTTATGATATGTTTTGCGTATTGCTATGACACTTATGTTCTTCTCATTAAACGCGTTAGACGTGTAAATGTTTATGATTTCGATTATGAGACTTCAGGCAATATATTCTTGGTTTTTTGTTTGTATTCATTGCAAAATTGAGTCTCCGATAAAGCATTTCAATAATAAAAGGCAACTGAGCTTTTTTTAATCTGTAAATTTATGTGTACTGTTATGTATGTAGCAATTTGAAGCGTGAGAAATGAAAGTTAAAGCATCAGCTTTTGGCAAAACATGAATTTGGGTGCGCAAATGATAACATTTTCTTAAGATTGAACCCGCACCCAGTTTTTCACGCGTTACAAGTTCTCAGACCTTTATCTAGCTATAAGTTTTGTATGTCAGCGTAAACTTCAAAATCCGTAAAGCTAGCTATAGAGTTTATACGAATCTCAGCAAAAGCAGAAGCAAATAAGTAAGTACATTAAACATGGTAAAGGACCTTTGAAATAATTTACAAAGGATAGGATCCCAAAATAAAGAACTGTCCTATCAAATCAAGGACCATACTCATTATAAGTAAAATAATTTAAATCAGCATTTAATCATTATTTTATGATTTTTATTCATTTCGCTTAAAAAGTAATCATTACAACAGATTATTATTATTTTTGCGCCCAACAGAAATTATTATTTGATTTTTTTTCGATAAAAAAAATGATTATTTTATGATTTTTATTTTTTTGCGCAGAGATAATAATAATTATTGAGTTTTTTTGCACTTGAAAATCATGATTATTCATAAAACTTTAAAGGCCATACAGACGCAACAAACTGGAATTTTAAACTGAAAAATTTTAGACTTATTCCTGCTATTATAGTGTCGCTACCTCCGAAAAGAATACGTTAAAAATCTCACTTGTATAGCTTTTGAGTTTTTTGAATAATAATTATTCTTAAGTGAAGATATACAACTCAATAACAATTATTATCTTTTGAGCGAAAAAATAAGAATCAAGTAATAATTATTTCTTTTGAGCGAAAAAAATTAAACTCAAACATTAATTATTATTTTTATTGGTTTAACTCGAAAAATAAAAGTCAATGTACAGTAGGACGTAGGAAAACAAATATGTTAGTTTAGTTAAAACTGTTTTACGACGCCTACAACATGTTGATTTTTTTGGCTAAAGTTTTAAAAATAATCATTATTTTCCGTCCCTGTTTAAAATAATATGTATCACCGAAGATAAATTTCCGGACAAATTGTACTGCGTCTTTTATTTACTGCATCGTTTTAACTAGAAAAGTACTGCATATGCAATTTTTGTAACATTTCAGAATTACCATAAACAGTAACAACTCAGCAAACACGGTATCTAGCATTAGAGAAGCTTTAATTGCCACATTACACAGATAACTAGTGTAATTCTCCAACCTTTCTCCGCTAGAGAACTACGTAAGAATTCGACTGGAATTTTGCTTCTTCTCGCGTTCTATTGAACCAGTTGCAAATTGAAGAATTTTACGTCAGCGCCAGTGCTTAAACAAACATATTTTACGCTAAATTTGGATTCCAACCTACAACTGGGAAATACAACGACAGTTGAATCCGGTCATAAAGACTTCCAAGGGACCGGTGAAAATACGTCGTGCTAACCGGACGACGTATAAACAGAACATTACTGAAGTATTTTTGACGAGCAAAAATGCAAAAGTTTATTTCAGGCTAATTCAAAATTTACGTCTGTCGAAAAAAATTCAAATGAAAAAGACAAATGCAGAGCACCTATAGAAACGAGAAGATGCAAACTACTCAGTGGAACATATTTAATCACACTCTTAACAGAGCTAAAACGTTTCTACAGTGATATTTACGTTTCTACTGTGACATTTCTAGGTTAATTGTATATTGACATGTTAACATATTAGCAGCGAATATCGTAGTGGATTCAATTTATTTTGCGTTCTAAATTTTGCACCATCTCGTTATTCTAATTTCTCTGCAAATGTCACTGTAGACTAACCGTTATCCAGACCAGGCGCCATATGCGCCTTCAATGTTCAGTCACTGCATAACATGTAACAACAAATTGTGCGAAGCTTCTAATTTTCTGTGAATTTTTAAGACTTTCGTCGTTCTAACCGGACAATTTATTCATAAATTACGTCGCTTAAAGCGGAGTCGTATTAAACGGATGTACTTTCATAGTAATTTGTATAAAAACCAAACCTGAGGTTCTGTGCGAAGTCGTTATAAACGGATTCTACTGCACATACAGAAGTATGAGCATGTGTTTTAAACAAACCTAGCGGGAAAATGGGTAATACATCATATTTTCTATCACAAAAAGATTTACGATAACGATTGAACGAAGGCATGCACCCCAATGTTAGCGAGTGGGTGATGTGCAGTCAAACATTTAAAGCCAAATCATTGAGACGATCGAATTTCTTGATTCCCAGGTAATCGAATGAGTTACATACCTATGTATGTGTAGCTTTGAAGCAACAAACAATTTGAATTACGAAGCTTTTAAAACCAATATAAATTTATAGTATTTTCAAAACCAGACATCCGGTTCCAAACAATTTATTCAATGTGGTATACTCAATTTCGGGTTAACATAACAGTAAAGTCTTTCTTCTGAAACGGATAACCTCTTAGCATTATTAAACTTTAGTTCCTACCGCTTTTCTTAAATTTATTTTTACGAAAAATTGGTATATCCACTTAATGAGGTAGATCAAAAATAATAGAATAGGGTAAATAAAAAATATGCAAACTTCATGTGCCATATTTTTGTGGCAATACCGTTTATAGAGAAGCGAAATTCCAGTGATACGATCTCATCACGAACTCGATTGGAAAGAATTTGTGAAAACCAGATTAGGCTTACGTATATGAACGCACAGTTTCTACAAAAGAGCTTTATCCTAGTCATAGTATATTTTAAGAAAAGCATTGCTGGGCCTAGGAAACTCTTTCGCTAGACTTGCTTGCATGAAGGGTATACAGACTTGGGGGTAGTGCACTAAATTTTGAGTGCACTAAGCATTTCCGTAGCACTGAATATATTGGAAGAAATTCGATTTTTCACTATTTATCACCATCTTAGAGATAGGGAAAAATTTCATCATTCAATACAAATCTACCACTAAAAACTTTAGTTATGGTGCTACTTGGTTGTAACGAAATTTAGAGGTAGTGAACAAATCTTCACTAGGGCCATTCCATCGTGACTGGTGGGAAATTTGACTCCAGTATGTGATCAATTGTGAATTATAACTATGTAGTCGGACTTAAACAGCTGTGAAAAATATTTTTTCGCACATTTAAATAACTAACTAATGTATAAAATTCCTTTCAAAAATTTCCAAGTCCTTTGTAACTATTAGATATTTGAATGAATGTGACTGGTGGGACACTGAAAATTCCTCTATTTTGCCATTGTGTACTCAAAGAGGAATTTTAGCCAATGCACTTACATAATTATCCAGCCAGATTTTTTTGTTGTAAAATATTGACGGCTGAGTGGAAGATCGCCCTATCTCGGCTGCTGGTTCGAAAACGCCATATCTCAGCAAACGATTGTCAAACGCCATATTTCAGAATTTGGTTCAAAAATGCCCCCTCTGCCGATTCTAAAACGCCCTTCCTCAAAGTAAATTCAATATAAATTCAGCTGAGATAGGGCGTTCCTCAACCAAATTCCGAAATAAGGCGTTTTTCAATCGTTTTCCGATATAGGGTGTTTTCGAACCGGCTGCCGAGAAAGGCTGATCTCCCACTCAGCCGTCGATGTACATATACTGATATAATCTTCATAGAAATATTAAAAAGTATTTAAAATTGTGATAGCTTCGTTTTATTTTTTTTTATGTTTTTGAACAGATTAATGAAATGTAGTCATTTAGCATGAGGTTACTACTGAAATAGAAGTAATTAAGGCATTTCATAATTTTGTCGTTTTCATCTTTACCATGAAATGACACTCAATAAAAAAGTTCAATGCCGAATGTATGGAACATCGTCACATGTGATAGGCTTGAGTGATTCGGCTGACTCCTTTCTTGTTATGATTGTAATAAACAGCACAAGGTTTAAAAAATTGACTCATCAACATGGCGCTGAAATTGAGCTATTATTAATCTTCCGATTTGGCTCATATTTGAAATATGTATTGGTAACTCTATGTATTGGTATCTATGCCATAAAAGATTAACCTAATCTTTCAGTTCAATGAAAATTTTCCTTGCATTAGAGCTGCATTTTTGTTTCCACTATCACTTTTGCGAAGAAAAAAATTTGTCTCTATGCTGAAGAAATATTTTTTTCACTATTCGAGTGTCAATTTTAGTGAAGAATTTTTTATGTTATTACCACTATTGTATAATGAGGCAGATGTTTGGCAATTAACCACTAAACATCAACAGTAGTAGTGTCACTAGCTATCCGTGTGAACTGAAAATTTAGTGCACTAACCCCAGCTCTGAGTTGATAGGTGTGATCCAAAAAGTACTCATGGACCCAACAGTTGAAGGCTTTTAGCTTCAGCTAACGCATTTAAAGACATTTAGGAAATTACCTAATTGACTATTTACGTACCTCCCCAGGTTGTTCTTCACGTCAGTTTTAAAAATTTGCGCACCCATCAATCTGTTTTTTAGCCAATGACTGTTTTGAATACAAGTGATGTAAAGTTAGATGACAATTAAAAAATATAATATTGTTAAAAATAGTATAAATTTGTATTTTATTAGTCTGTGTAATAACAAATTAAGTAAGGGTGGTAGTGAATAGGTGTTTAAAGAGTGTTTTCTGTTGTGTGGTTTTACGAAATATTTATGTTTAAACATGGTATATACTCGTACATATTTGGTAAGTATATACATATGTATGTATGTATGTTTATGTTAGATTTATGTATGTATATTTTAGGCAAATAAAAAAATAATGTCATTGTTACCTTTATATATTTATTTACTCTTATATACCTTTTGTGTAATAAAAAATTTTAACTAATTCTAATATAATATATATGTATGTATATTCATTTAATATTATAATACGCCTAAAATTAAAAATTATTCTTGCAAGCAGCAAGTGCTTAATTTTGTATTCTTTGGGCTTAGTAGTTTTGCTTTTTATTAGTATTTAATCATCATTTCTTGTTCGTTATATCTAAATTGTAAATGTATATTTAATGCTAATATTTAATATACTTTTTGGTTTTTGTTAATTTTTGTTTCTGTTGTTTAGTTAATAATAGACAGCGTAGCATAGGAAGACGTCAATACCTGCATAAGACATTTTAGCCATTTTTCTTTATTTTTATGTGTGTTTTGTTTTTATTTATTACTTATATATTTTGTAATGTACGTAAGTTTTTCATTAAAAACTTGACCTTGGTTACGATTTGTTTGTGTTTTTATCTCATTTTGAATTTAATGATTTTTTCAAATAGTTTCAAAAATTTAAGAAACAAACAAAAAAATATCTATGTATGTAGTTAAAAGTATGCGGACTATTGAATGATTCTTTCTAAGATTGGAGTTCGCGATTTTCTAATTACGTTTTAATTTAATACATTTATTTGTTGTGGAAACACAAGTAATTGGGTTTTTGAGATTTCTTTCTTGGATGTAACCATGTATACTTGCGTGTACTTTGAAATATAATTTGCTCTTAGTACTTTAAATTTTCTGGGTCATTAACAACCTTTTTAGTGTTCACATTTTAGTTGCGAAACAGAATTTTACTCTTCAGTTTATCTGCAGTTTATAATAACGATTTAAAAATATTTATTTTCAAGTTCTTTTATCTTTTAATTGTTGTAAATATTTTTTCGCAGGCTCATACAATTACATACTTATATACATACATAAGAGTTCATATTTTGTTTTTGCTTTTTTTTTTAGAAAGAAGCTTACCATTACGAAGTACCTAAATATAGTCATCTTTGAGGACATCCTTTAATCTTCGTATGCACTTCCACTTACGTTCTGTTACAGTTTTGCATCAACTAATTTGATTAGATATTTTTGTATTCATACTTTTATTCATATTTTATGTAGACACTTAAAGCATTGAGGCGGTTTGGTTGCCCCCAATAATGTACGCCTTATATACACATACACATATATTTATATGTAAACACATATGTGTATAGATGATACGTGTGTAGATATGCTTTTGGTGTATGCATGCAGGAATGTGTATATTTGTTTTGTGGGACAATTAGAGTTTTGGTGTACTTTACGTACATTCGTACCTACTCGTACTTAAATTGATTTCACTGAGGACGTGGTACATACATACATATAACAACATTTCATTCCTACAACTTTTTTCATTTTACAGTTGCGTACCTAACTATGTAAACTCCTTTAATTTTTCTAAGTTTCATTATATTTATCTAAAATGCATAACCCAAATAGTAGGCAATTCAAAAAATAACAGAATGTTGCAATGAAAAATATATTTATAGTTACCAGATTTTTTTCTAAACTAACAAAACATCCCTAATTTATTTGATTCACTCACACATACATGTATATGTATATAATATTATATTATATGTATTTAATTATAAACAGTTGCTCATCCGTATTTAAGTTTTTGATATACATATATAGTAAGTGTCTTGAATTGAATTTGTTTCACTTTATTTTAAAGATTGATTGTATTTTTAAGCTTCTCGGGTTTTGTTACGACATTTTATACGTTTATTTTGTCACTATACAAGAAAATTTTTCTTTGGACGCATCGAAAAACATCAATTTCTTTTTAAGACTTTTTTTTGTGTTCTATTTTTTATTTATATTATTTGCTCTAATATGATTCCGAGTTTCTGGTACATATTTTAATCTTTCATAGTCTACGTTTCGTCTAGAGCTTTAAATACTTGGTTTTCTTATGCATTTTGGAAAATGTTTTGGAGTGATGCACACCGAAAAACAAAAAAATTCAACACTTTTTTTACTATGTTCGGCTATCGAACTGGAGTTTATCTTTTAAATTTTTATCCATTTGCTATGCTTAAAGAACTTTTTTCTGCCGTTTTAATAAATTCATCATAATTTGACTTCACGACCACTTCAACCAAATCATAAACAAAACATAAAAGATCTAGTTAGCGAAAACTTAAGAAAAATTTACTGCAGATTACTTTACGCATATGTATGTGCATACATATGTATGTATGTATCTGTAATGAGTGGGGGAGATGTTATTGTCAGTTATGTAAAACACCAGAGACGACTCCTGCAAACGATTGGTATGCGTTTTTCCAGCTGTTTCGTTTAGTACTTTTACAAGTCATATGCGCATATGTACATACATGTGTACATATGTATGTATATGGCCAGAACGGTTGGTGTTGGATGGTAGGACAAATTTTTCATCTTAATAGTAGGGATATTCATCTAAAGCGATAAACTACGGATAAACGCGATAAACGGTTTTTCCTACAAGTTTTTTATTTTATGACGTTTATCGTCAGTTTACCGCTTTAGATGAATACCCCTAATATGATCAGGTTTTGATATCATTTATGTATGGGCAACTGACCCATACTGTAAAATTTTAGTTTTTGAAGAATATCGCTCTGTTTCAAAATTATAATTTAATTATTTAGAAATGATCGAACCTTTACGGTATATGTGGCGATTTGCAAAACCGATATTCATTAAAAATATTTGGTCTATTTAATTTTGTATTGTAAATCCTCTCGGCCTCATGGGATTGTCCTGAACAAAATAGATTTATACGTAACTATATATCGAAACTCCCTAAACATCCACAATGTGATATGCAATGTAAAAAAATTTAGATATGCAGTTTTCAAATTTTGTCGAAAGACCAAAATACCAAATTTACATGTTGGATATTCACACTTTGCGGCCTTACTAAATTTGAAACATTTTTTAACTATGTCTGTATAAGCTCGCGATTCTCTGCAAGCCTATTCTGTATACATATACATATATCAAATATACAAACACTTCAAAATTCATATGTATTCTTTGGTGGCCACCAGCTTAGCGCTTCAAAAGTTGCTCTTATTAAAAAATTATTATCTTTTGACTACCCTTTTTTCACCGTTTTACAACTTTAAAGATCTCCTTCTCTCCTAGGCTTCTCGTTTCATTTCATTTACAATTTCCACTTAACTAACTCTCTACGAGTATTTTCGTGAGTTTACTTCCTTTTTTGTGTTTTTTAATTATATTTCTGTCTTGTATAGTACATATAAACGTGCATTTATAGAAAAGAAAAATTATTGTTTTATTTTATCTTTCATGGCGAGCAAATAAGCAAAGCTCTCAAAATCTTCCCCACTTAAAAATCTAACATTTACATGCACACCTATACAATTACTTAAATACAAACACAAACATTTAAACTAACATACATACATAGAGCAGTCGCAGGGCCCATCGCCTATTGGGCGTTTGTCTCATTCCTTTTGTGCAATTAAATTTAGTCTGTTCGTCTTTACTAACTTCGCAGTTCACATGTATGTATGAATGTATGCACGTATGTATGTACATACGTATGCTCACTTTTAAAGTTCACAAAGTTTTTCAGTTAAAATTTCTGTTTTTTCCTTTTAGATGCATTTGGTTGTTTTTTCTTGCTTTTCCCTTTTAGCTTTCACGATTTTAAATTTTATATATTTTTGTATTTATTATACAAGGTGGCGCAAAATTAATCACGCTATCGGAAGATGTTATAATTTTTGCAAATGGCGTCAATTATATTTGACATTGGTTAACTAGACAGCTGCACAATACAAACAGACAAGCAATGGAGCGGTATACTCCGCAAGTGCGTATAATAATTTTATCGCTTTTTTTGACCAATAATCGGTCGGTGGTGTCGTCTAAAAACTTCATCAGCGACGAGGCGCATTTTCACTTAAGCGGTTGCGTCAATAATCAAAATCTTCGTTTCTGGGGCACTGAAAATCCGCTCGAAGAGCCGTTCATGAGGGAGGAGTGATTGGGCCGTATTTTTTTGAGGACATCATCGGCAATACGGTCACTGTTCTGGCGAACGTTACAGGTCCATGATAAACGACTTCTTACTGCCGGAATTAGATGAGCGGGGCTTGGTGAACATGTGGTTTCAACAAGACGGTGCAACCGCACACACAGCACGGGCCACAATGGATATTGTGAAAGAAGCGCTTCCTGGTCGCGTAATCTCCCGTTTTGCCGATTTGGCATGGCCAGCCAGACATCCTGACTTAACCATCCCAGACTTCTTGAAGTCACGGGCTTATGCCAACAAGCTGCAGACAATCGCGGCCTTTAAGGCAAGACAGCGAACAGTTATCACCGGAAATCTTGCGGAAAGTCATGGATAAAACGGGCACAAATATGTATCAACACTGGCGGCAGCCACTTGACGGATATCATCCTTTCCACTTAGCAGAAACAATTTTAAAGGTCTAAGATTTCAATCAACTAAAATAATTTTTTTTATTTAGTAATTTTGTTTTTGAATAACAAAATTAGAAGATTAATTTTGCGCCACCCTGTACATTCATACGTATATAAATACTATGTACTTCTCGTTCTTCTTTTCTGTTTTAATTTATACTTTTTACATACAGTCATTACTTTATTGTTTGCTTCCCGGCTACCCGGAATGCCCTGTCCTGTGTTCCACAACAACAAATGTGCAAGAACGTAAATAAGTATTCCACCTGTTCTCTCTAACTTTTTACATTTCGCCGGTTCATTTTTATTTCCAGTTTCATTTACGTATCCCCTTTTTTTATTTCTAAGCATCTACTGTTTTGTTTTATTCGCTAGTGTTATGCAATATGTGAAGAAAGGGAGAGGGGTATTTTGCTAAAGGTACATATCAGTTGGGTTTAATTGTAGTTTCAACTACACCGAACTACGATTTTTTGCTTTTACATTCGGTTGGTTGATCGGTGGGCCGAGACGGGGTCGCGCAGAGAACCGAAGCCGTTTGCACCTACCGTCAGACGGCCGTTGCGTAGTAGCTTCCTCTTTTATCCTTCAGTATCTCAACATCTGCAACAAAGCTAACTGCAAAACCAGTAGGGCCCAAGTGTAGCTGCTTTCCAATGTGAGACTGGGTGTTGGTCGGCCCGCTGCCGCCGTCTCTGCGGTATGTGAGGCGCCATTGCCCAACGCTGCCATACCTATGCTGGGGGCTGCTGTTGTTGTCGACGAAGTTTCCGCTCGTATGAGTTCAACTGCAAGGAGATGGTCGTGAAGAGTAGGTTGGGTGTAGGAGCGGTTGAGACGAAGAGAGCACAAACGACCGCGGCACATGGAATAGAAAGAATAATAATAAATTTAGAGTGAAATTTCGACAGCATAAAAAGTACAATGTAATCTGCGCCTTTCAATGTCTCATTGCCAACAGCGAGCAATGCTGGCGCTGAAATGTTTTGTCAAGGTATTAGATTGACATTTACAGTGAAGGTAAATTGATGAAATTAATTAGGCACAGCGAAGAGACTTAAGCTAAGCCGGCAGACAGCAAGCCATATATAAATGTTTTACATGGACACACACATATGTATACATATGTAGATATATGTACATTAGGGTGTTTGTTTTTGCGACTATTGTTTTTTTTTACTCCCAACTCGAAATTTTGTGGAAAATACCTAAAAAAACTCCTTGCAAATTTGAACCCTTAATACTAACATTAAGTACTCGCCCAAGGCGTGCAAAGATTTCACATATAAAATACACGTAAACTTTGATTTTTTACCTTTAAAACTCTACAGCTCAGAGGCATTTTATGTTATAATCCTGGTCAATGATAGGGTTTCTTCAGAATTGAATGCTCTACAAAAGTGTCCATTGCTGCGTAACCCTAACTCCCACCAGCGCGTTAGTACGGGTCACTAAACCCGATTTTTTTATGAAATTCGAGTTTTTTGTCCCCTATCTCGTAAACAGCAAGAGCTACAGAAAAAATGTAAAAAAATTTGTAGAAAATTCAATTTCCTACAAAAAAGTTCAACACCAAATCGCTAACATCGATGTTTCTTGAGATATTGGGCTTTGAAGTTGAGGTAGTGTGGAATTTTCATGGATTATTGAGCTAAATTGTAGAAATTGCTAATTTTTTAGATTCTATTGTCACATAACACACACACATTAACCGTTATTCAGTTAAAAAGAAGAAGTGGTTCCGCTTAATCACTTATAACTTAGTAACAAATTAAACAATCTTAATATGAAGTGTAGAAGATTAAAGCTAACGAGATTTCCCATAAACGGCATATATATCACTATTCCATAGGCCTAGTAGTTTCAATTCATCATTCCTTATTTTTTGTTTTTTTATGAAAAAATTAAAAAAATCTAAACTTTAACAGGAGAAAAATAAAAGAGATAAAAATTATTTTGTATATTTTTGCTTGTACATATATTAAAATTTGTTCTTTTTCGAAAAAATCGAGCTTCTAACAACGAAAATCAATGGATTAATCAAAAAGTAGTGAATGGGCAAATGAAAATGCGCAATGATTTTTTTGTATGAAATATGAGCAGAAGAGAAGGTTGCTCATACGCAACGTACGCTACATGGCGTATGAGTAACCTTCATTTCTGTTCATATTTCATTCAAAGAAATCCTTGCGCATTTTCATTTCTCCATTCGCAACTTTTTTATTTATCCTTCGATTTTCTTCGATTGCAGCTCGATTTTTTGCAAAAGAATAAGCTTTGATATACGAGAAGAAAGTTTACAAAAAGTTCGATATGTCTTTTATATTTCCCCTGTTAAAGTTTGATTTTTTTTTTAATTTTTTCATAAAAAAGCTAAATATCTGGAACGATTAATTAATTTTTCAGAAACTACTAGGCCTATCGAACAGTGATACATATGCCGTTTATGGGAAATCTCGTTAGCTTTCATCTTCCAAATTTGATATTAAGATTGTTTAATTAGTTCCTAAGTTATTAGTGATTAAGTGAAACCACTTCTCCTTTT
>JAPVRG010208617.1:0-10142 GCA_029783565.1 Rhagoletis cerasi | reverse complement strand
AAATAAATGTCAGCACAGAAAAATGTATAGAGGTATATAACTTCAAAAACAAAGTATTTTTTTATCTAGCGAAATCCGAAATGGTATGACTGAAGAGCGTTCATTATCTTTATGAAGACAAATGGTACTTTGAAAAGAGGATGCGCAATTTCTCTAAAAATCTAAATTTATAGAACTGTATAAATTTGCTTGTTGCTGACTAATTGCTCAACAAAAAATTATTGATAAATCACTCTGAACAAAGAAAGTTTATAGAGATCTAAAAGTTTAAATTAGTAGAGGATTTTCACTAATCATGAAATTGAAGAGAAAATATTATGGAAAAAGAGGCTTATAAAAATATGTCTACCTGCAGAGCCTTATAAAACCCTTTTGGAATTATTGCTCTTTATTCTGAGCTTATAAAACCCTTATAAGAGCACAGTCTATGAGAAGAGCCTTATAAAACCTTTATAAAACCAGTCGTTCTCAAAACTTAGAGTTGTGTGTTATCCGGGAGAACACTCGCTTTTTGATGTGTCGTCAAACTTTTTCAAGTTTGCTTTACGAAAGCACATTTTCGAGAAATGCCCCATTTTATTGCATTGTTTGCACGAGGCATTTTTTGCTGCACACAAGTTTCTGTCAAACGCATGTTTAGTACTAAAATATTTGCAAGTTTTTTGTTGGTCCACGCGGTCATTCTTGAGCTTTTCTTTTTATTGTTTTTTCTAGAATTCCCACGGTAACCGATTTTGTTCACTTCGACACATTCGCCAGCGGCCATGCTTTTAAGTTGTTTGCCTGTCTCTTCAAACGAATTACAAATTGATATTGCCCTTGCTAAGGTCAAATTGTATTTTATAAATTCGTCTGTTGCGTCTTCTTACTGGCATACTTTTGCCAATTTTCGTAGGTGAACAATGTAATCATTTGTGATTTCACCATTTTGCTTCGTCGTATTAAACCAGGGGCGTAGCCAAGGGAGGGTTTTGGGGATTCATTACAGGCCAATTAGTTGTACACCCATTTTCTAATTGAAAAAAGGCAACTGAAGTTTTTGAGAAACATGCGCGGTTAAAGTGCAATCAAAATGCGGTACCTATTTTAAATGAACGCTTATGTATTTCGAGTAACATTCAGAAGCCGGTTAATATTCAAATCGATGAGGGGCTTAGCAAAAAAATTGCAGAAATACGAAAGCTTCTAATACCTATTATTCAAACTGTTTTATTATGTGGCCGCCAAAACATTGCTTTGAGAGAAAAAATGGACTCGGAATCCCTAAGCGATGGCAATGGAGGCCATGAAGGAAATTTCCGGGCTATATTACGATTGGTGGGCCTTAACAGTAATGACCTAGCAACTAGCTTGACAACACCTGCGAAGAATGCCACATATTTAAGCCCACAAATCCAAAACGAAATTATAGAATGTTGCCACAAAATATTGCTGCGCAGAATTGTTGACGATGTTAATGGTAAGGATAGGTTTGCTCTCCCTGCAGATGAAACTGCCCATATAGTAGGTGTGATAAATTTTCTTTTTTCAAATTTAAATTTTTTGTAATTTTCGTTTTTAGGTATCGAGCAACTATCCCTTTGCGCAAGATATGTTACGTCCGAAACATTTGTAATTAAGGAAGAGTTCCTTGAATTTGTTCGAATTAAACAGGCAACTGGTAAATGTTTGGCGGACGAAATCATAAGCAGTTTAAATAGAATAGGTGTTGATTGCGAAAAAATGCTCGGGCAAGGCTACGACGGTGCAGCAAGCATGAGTGGCTACCTGCAAGGAGCACAAGCTCACATATCGCATAAATTACCGTTGGCTACATATGTACAAAAATAATAGGAGTGCCGGTGTTAAAAATGTATATGGCTGCATAACTTTTTCGGAGCGCATGTAAGTGACGCGGTACAATAGCGTTACACATAACGGGACGCTAGCATAAAAATATGAAACAAAATTTTATTGCTGCGGTAGTTATTCTAGTGCAGCTTTGCTAGTTAATGGAGACACGTGGTATTGTTTTGCACAAAAAAATAGGAGTGTTTAACATTTCTTCATAAAGTAACTTTCAACTTAAAAATATATTCACAAAATTTGAAAAGTAAGTAGAGTGCATAACTTAGTAGCAATTCTAATTAATTATCGGTTATTTATGTGTTGGTTTTTTCTCCTAGTGGGTAGAGGAAAGCATTGTACAGAGGAAAAGCGAGTTATGATCAAAAGGCTAAGAAAACAAGGAAAAACATACAAGAAAATACAGGTTATCGTAGGATGTTCTGCTCAAATGGTAGCAAATGCCTTAAATTATAAAAATAAAAACGAAACTCGCGGACGAAAGCGAAAAACATCCATTGCAGATGATCGAAATATTATACGCCGCTGGAAAAGTAACCCATTTGCATCAACCAGAATCATCCGTGACGACCTTATATTGACAGTCAGTACCGAAAGTGTTCGTAGGCGTTTGGTACAACACCAACTATTCGCAAGAAGTCCACGAAAAGTACCGCTACTAACAAAGAAACACGTAGAAGCCCGTATACAATTTGCAAAAGAGCATGTGTCCTGGCCCGTGAATAAATGGCGAAACATATTGTGGTCAGACGAAAGCAAAATCGAATTATTTGGTAGTACAGGCTCTAGAAAGTATGTTCGGCGCCCACCTAACACGGAATATAATCCCCGATTTACAACAAAAAACGTCAAACATGGCGGAGCCAAAGACATGGTGTGGGGTAGCTTTTCATATATAGGAGTTGGCCCAATTTATTTGATTGAAGGCATCATGGATCAAAGGGCATATGTGAAAATATTAGATCAGGTAATGCTACCTTATGCCACATGGAATATGCCCTTGAAATGGATATATCAACAAGATAATGATCCTAAACATACCAGCAAGTGCGCAAAGGAGTGGTTTAGGGTCAACGGGGTTGAAGTTATGCGTTGGCCTGCTCAGTCTCCTGACCTCAACCCAATAGAAAACCTGTGGACGGACATCAAAAAAAGTGTTGCTGAACGAAAACCAACCAATGCTGGAGATTTATGGAAGGTAGTAAAAGAGGCATGGAAAGGAATCCCATTAAAACGTTGCCAGGATCTCATAGACTCTACGCGACGGAGGTGTGAAGCATTGTTAAAAAACCGAGGCTATTCAACGAAATATTAGTTTTAATTTAGTTTTGTCAAGCTCTGAGAGCATTTTAAATCAACATTTAAAAATTATCTCAAAATAGATACATTACTTCTATTTTTATGTGGAACTAATATTTAGTTATTTTTACTTAAATTGAGATCTTAAATTTTATTTACTTTTGATTGAAATGTGTGGACTGTGGAAAAATAAATAAAACCTCTGCGATTTACTTTGTGCAAAAAAATTGAAATTAAACCCCATTTTTATTGAAAATTGAACAATTCAAATGTTTAATGTTGGCACTCCTATTTTTTTGTGGACAACTGTATGTGCATTGTGCTAAACATTCCTCAAATTTAGCTATATCAAGAACTTGCGATATTAGTTATGTTCGTAATGCTTTGGGCACCTTAAAAGCAGTGTATAATTTTTTAGCACACCAAAGCGGCAGATAGTACTACAAGAATCATTAGAGAAATATTCTTGCCCGATTTTGAAAAAAAAAATGTGGAAAAGTGTATGTCCTACTAGATGGGTACAACGTTGTGAAACAGTAGTCACTTACATTGAAATGCAGAATGCCGTAATAGATGCATTAGAGATCGCAACTGAGTTAAAAGATCCAGCAGTTTCGTCGTCAGCTTTTCAGCTGCTGCGAACGATAAAAATATTAGAATTTCAAACATCGGCTCAAGTAAGCGCCATTGTTTTATCGATCACCATGATACTGAGCAAAAAACTGCAAGAAAAAGAAATTGACTTGAGCGCTGCTTTGAGTTTGTGTGTTGCAGTAAGAGACGAACTGAAAATGAAGCGTGAAAATGCTGACGAAGTTTTCAATAAACTATTTACAGAAGTGGAAAAATTTTGTTTAACTCACGACATCGCCTTAGTGGTCCTGAAACAAAGTAACCATCTTACAAATGTGGAAGATTATTTTCGCATGAATGTATTTATTCACTTCTTGGACGCTGCTCTTCAACAAAAATTTCGGAAAGAGGATGCGTGCATTGGATCTGCTTTATGAAAGGCTAAAAGCAAAAATATATGATTTTCAAATACTAAAATTTTTTCATATATACAAAATTTTCAGCAATGCGATCCCGCTGCGTTCAATGTACATTTTCTCATCAAAGTGTTATGTATTCTCCCGGTAACTACCGCTACAAATGAGAGGTCGTTTTTCTCCTTGCGACTTATAAAAACTTATTTGAGAAACACAATGAGCGAAGGAAGACTTAATGGACTTGCTTCGATTTCCATCCATAAAGATATAGAAATTACGCCAGAAGAAGTTTTTGATGAAATGGCGAAAGTGAAAAACAGGCGTATTAATTTTGCGCCATGAAATTGTTTTTTAAGCTGAGTTTTTGACCCTTTAATTTGTGATTTTTTCTTAATAAAGTTATTTATGTGGATAGCATACCATGTTTTAGTATTCTGCTTGTTTTTAATTCTGAAATGATTTAGTAAAACCCCAAATTTTTGTATGGCCAATTACGTAATTCGAATTGTAATTGGGGGCGCCAATTACGAATGGGAGAGCGAATGACGAATCGTGGAAACGTCATATAAAATAGCGACTTTAGTTTTTTCTGGCTTGAGCTCACATGAAAACACAATTTAAAAAGTCTCGTCATAAATATCTTTGATTGATTGGTAGCAGTTTGAGATAAGCATGCTTTAACTGGAGCAATAAAATTTCCTTTTTTGTTATATCTGTTTTTGGTTCCGATCGGTTTGTATTTGTGTTATTTATTTTTTTGGCCTAATAACAAATTTTATTTAACATTTTTATTGAGCTTGTTTTTTACTGGAAAATTTACGTGGAAAAGCAACAATAATTTACAAATTATATTTATCACAAGCAATGTGGAAATACTGAAGCATAGGTTAAGAAAAAACATTTTCAGTTCACTTACTTCTGGATATTTTAGTTCACATGAAACTCTATGCAGGAATTGGAATAATTTAATATAATAATCATTAGTTTTAAATGATTTTTTCACCAAAAACAAAAAAAAAATATTTAACAATTCTTTAACTCGAAGTCTCCATAAGTCGAACTTTTTCGTTGGATAATGGTGATTCGAGTTATGGAAGTTTGGCTGATGTGGATCTTAATAGAGATGAAGTAATGGAGTAAATTCCGTGTATCTAGAAAGTGTAGGTCTCTTATTTGTTTGTAAGTTAATATATATATGTTAATATATATATGTAGTATACAAAGCGCAAAGTGCTATTTGTTTTGTTATTTTTCTATAAAATAAAATTGTTATAAACGCTTGTAAAAAAGTAACGTTAATGTACAAGCAATTTTAAGCAGAAATAAAACCGACTTGAATTCTTGTATAAAAATTTAGTAGAACCGTTGATTCTTTCATGAGCCACTAATTGGAACTAAACCAAATTAGTACGTGACTACCCTTGAGATACCACCTTTCCGATAAAAAACAGAATTATAGAAAACGGTTTACGTGGTCCAAAGTTATCCGGTAACATACATTAAAAAAAATACTCCGACGAATTGATAACCTCCTCCTTTTTTGAAGTCGGTTAAAAATTTAATTTTAATCGAAACATGAACAAAGCGTATGTTTTGTTGTTGTTACATATATTAGAAAATATAATTGTTATATACTATGTTTATACTGAACCATGAAGCGCTTTGACTCAGTTCGCAGTGATTCAAAACGGATGCATAAACCAAATTTCAAAACACTGAAATTCAAGTGTGTTGACTCGCTTGTTTTCAAACAGTTTTTTTTTTTATTTCTCATATCGGTTAAGGTAGCAACTGAACTGCTTCCACGGGTCGAAAAGGGTCATCACCTAGCTTCAGCCATGGGTTGGTGGGGTGTTTCTTACGATGGGGTCACTAACTTAGATTTCTGCGAACAAGGGGTCAAAACATCGGCCAAAGTGTACCAAGAAACCGTTTTGCAAGCTGTTGTAAAGCCACTTAAACAATCTCTAATCTAAAACCAGTCGTTGACTTTCCAGAAGGCCCATAAAGCTAAAACGAACCAAACCTGGCTCCAAAACAAAATTCTAGTATGTATTTCGTCTGTAGAATGGCACTATAGCAGTACTGATTTGAACCCGCTGGATTACGAATTGTGGATAGTTTTATAGGACATGGTTTGCCACAAAAGATACCCCAACATTGATTATCTTAACCCTAGAACCAGAACGTCCTTCCATCCTACGTTAAGACCAATAATGCGTAAATTTTACGCAGTGATTAGAATCCGCCTGATACAATCCTGGGGCTTGGGCCCCACAGAGTGGTAGTGTACACTAGACTGATTCAAAAAAACGCATTTTTCAAAGTTTGTATGCGCTGCATCAAAATCTTTGAAAGCATCAAGAAAAAACATGTTGCTGAAAATTTGAGAGAAATCGGTGGTCGTTTAGGGGTTGCTCAACGCGATTTTAAATTTTTACCAAGTCGCGAACCTGAAATACATCTTCGTCAAAAATATCGTCTATTTACAGCAAACATTGAGCTAAATGTCTGAAACTTCGCACATACCATTGCTAAAGACCATAAAATCGACTAATGTAAAATTTTGTTAAAAAAATTGTTCACGTTAATAAATAATTAATGGTTAACTAGCGAAAATTAGTTAGTTGATAACTATTGATCCTAATAACTTTTTGAGCTCAAAATTGAGAAGAACCTTTAGCACACCTTCAGAAACTATAATACAACAACAAAAACATCCGCACTCAAAATTTGTTAGAGTTAAACAACTTTTTTAACTTTTGGTGCTATGTGGGTGGGTTAAAATCTGTCCAATTTACGTTTAGGAACGGCTAAACCTGTAAAATGAAACACTGAAGGGAATAACACAAAGCAACCCAGATGGGACGATCACATTAACATGAAAATAAACTAAAAAAGAACAACAGGAGTTAGTTCAAAACAATCAAAGCGATCAAAAGAAATTTTTCTTTGCGAGAGACAAGTTTGTGTGGATATTGAGGTGAATATGCTTTGTACACATAGGAAATATTTGCCAAGAGCAATTTAAAATGCAAAATTATAGAATTTTGTACGTGCTAGTTTTTGCAGAACATGTCTTCTTCTTCTTCTTTATTGGTTCTGTAACAGCCTAAGCTATTTTGGACGAGTCCAAAACAGCACGCCAGTCATTTCTCTTCTGTGCCAACTGACGCCAATTGAAAATGCCAAGTGAAGCCAAGTCCTTCTCCACCTGGTCTTTCTAGCGCAGAGGAGGCCTTCCTCTTTCTCTGTTACCAGCATCGCGACCCGCGTTGAATACTTTCAGAGCAGGAGCGTTTCTGTAAATTCGAACGACATGACCTACCTGTATCTTAATTTGCTGCACTATGTGTATATCGTTGTAAAGCTCATACAGTTCATCGTTAAATCATCTGCGGTACTCGCCATTGCCAACGCGCAATGCCCGTAAATCTTTCGCAGAATCTTTCTCTCGAAAACTCCAAGAGCCGCTTCATCATATACTTTCATTGTCCATGCCTCCGCGCCATACACCAGCACAGGCAAGATGAGTGACTTATAGAGTGTGATTTTTGTACGACGAGAGAGTACTTTACTTCTCAAGTGCCTACTCAGTCCAAAGAAGAACTTGTTGGCAAGAGTTATTCTCCGTTGGATTTCAAGGCTGGCACTATTATTGGTGTTAATGCTGGTTCCCAGATAAACGAAGTTGTCTACTTTTTCAAACTTGTAACTGTCAACAGTGACGTGGGTGTCAAGACGCGTATGCTCTGACTGTCTGTGTGATGACAGGAGATACTTCGTTTTGTCCTCGTTCACCACCAGACCCATTCGCTTTGCTTCTCTATCTAATCCCGAGAAGGCAGAACAGACGTAGCCCTTTTTTGCAGAACATGTGCATAGTTGAAAAGGAAAGTCAATCTATTCCAAGGAGTAAACTCCCCTCCAAAAGCCAAGTCCTAGATTTGCTCGGATTTTACCGTAAAATCAAAAAGCAAAATATTAAAGAGAGTGCAGCTAACACTGCCCATGAAACGAAAAGCAACAACACGCTTTGTTTTTAACAGTTAGCGAGCATCAAAAAAAGTTCAAAGATGTTAGAAAAAGTACAGTTATGAAGATATGGGAATGATTTTTGCAACAAGTATCTTCAATTGCTTATACATAGTTATCATTATTTGCCCATTTTCTGACACTCCGTTGGAATTTGATAACTATTTACTGTCACAAAATTCTCCAGTTGAAGGCCTTTGACTTTTTCAACATTGATTTTTGCTGTTACTACTCCAATTTTTCCTTCAAATTCGTCCACATACCCGCAGTCGTAGGTTACCTTCAACATTTTTGCAATTGGGTCTTTCGTTGAAAATGCATTAATGTGAAGTGAATTCTTAATCGCCGTATTTTCTATATTTTCGTCCACTTTTTTGAACTCTTTTAATCTTTTCACAAACATAAAATCTTTCTGGGATACTTGAATTAGAAATTGTGCCATTGTACCATCCAAACATATAAACTGATACTATAAATACAAATTCGCGTCACTGAAAATGTAAGGCAGATATCGGCATGATTGAAGCTGTTAAAAATTATTTATGTATGTTTTTAAACCTTCATTGTAAAAATGTTTATGGGTTATAGCGATTATAGCAATACAAAATTATATAATTGATATAAAATCGATATATTTTCGAGCTGGATTAAAATAAATTCCACTATGTGTAAGAATCTAAGCAAAAGGTGGAACAGATTTTAATCCAAAGGTTCTTCTCAATTTTGAGCTCAAAAAGTTATTAGGATCAATAGTCATCAACTAACTAATTTTCGCTAGTTAACCATTAATTATTTATTAACGTGAAAAAATTTTTTAACAAAATTTTACATTAGTCGATTTCATGGTCTTTAGCAATGGTATGTGCGAAATTTCAGACATTTAGCTCAATGTTTGTGGTAAAAAGACGATATTTTTGACAAAGATGTATTTCAGGTTCGCGACTTGGTAAAAAATTAAAATCGCGTTGAGCAACCCCTAAACGACAACTGATTTCTCTCAAATTTTCAGTACCATGTCTTTTCTTGATGCTTTCAAAGATTTTGATGCATCGCACACAAATTTCGAAAAATCGTTTGTTTTTCGAATCAGTCTAGTGTACACTTCCAACCACTACACCGCCACATAATTATTCCAACTATTACCAACGGTGCGTAAATTTTACGTATTCAATTTTATACTTATAACCAAAAATATGTTAATTTTACGCATTAAATTTTTTCACTTAAATACTACCAACAATACGTATATTTCACACATATAATTGTGCATGATGCAATAATAAAAGGTGATATACGTAGTGACAGCTCGTTTTGGCGGCTGCCTTAGCTCAAGGTTGAATTGTGAAAGTTTACGAAGCACGAGAGAAGGGCGTAGAAAAGAAGGTTGGATGGCCAATTTAGTACTATTTTTCGTACCAAAGTATTGAATTAAAATTTCTAAAAACCCGAGATTTTTGACATTTTTTTATGAAAATTTTATAGAAACATAAGCTAAATGATATTTTTTATGAGATACTTGTAAAGAAAATGTTTTTTAAGTTAAAAAACCAGATCTCTTAGATTTTTTAAATTTCGATATATGAGATTTTTACATAAATATACTAGAAAACCTGTATAATTAACTTTTCTTTTCCTATCAAATTATTAAAAAAAAAAATTTGTGAAAAACCGCGAGTACCATTTTTAGTACTTTTTCATGAAAATCGCCCTGATATAAAAAGTAGTTTGTCAAAGAGGCAAATTGAAATTTGCTAAGGGAGCTTAAGAGGGCGATTAGAGCGAGACGAACGCGAACGTATAACACCTTCCTTTATTGCATTGTGCTGGGCTCTCTCCCAAACCTTCAACTGACCACCAGCGTTGCCGTTTTGATACAATTGTATCATTTTTGATACTTTTTTTTCTAAATTTTGTGATTTGATACTTTGATACTTTTTTGTTCACAAATGTCCCATTTTGATACTTTTCGCTGAT
>JAPVRG010208567.1:0-13120 GCA_029783565.1 Rhagoletis cerasi | reverse complement strand
CTCTATATGCTTAATGTACTTCACACAAAAAAAGCAGGCTGTTGAAAATGCTTGGAATCGGGCTAAAACTACGCCCACTTTTCATATAGCGGTAAATTTTAGATACATGGAAACTTCGATATTTCGAAATTTAGAAACGGTACTTTACTCAAGGTTGGTATTCACAACAATCTCTTTTATGGATTTTAGGAAAATGGGCTTAACACCGCCCACTTATGACTAATTAAGTTTGTCTCGGTAACCGCTTTACCGATTTCTACCAAACACAGCTAAACTATTTCTCTAAGTTTAACTGAGAATATTGTCGAAAATGTTTGAAATGGGATAAAACCATCCCTGTTTACCACGTAACGATAGGTTTCAGCATCGTAAAAAAACGATGTTTCGTACGTGCGCCGGGTATTTAATGTTCGGTTTCACCCGAACTTAGCCTTCTTTACTTGTTTTAAAAACCGGTTTTCGAATTATTCGAAAAATAACAATTTGAAAAACCGGTTTCTAATTTTCAAATCAGGAAAAAACCGGGTAAACCGGATTTTTTTAGTAATTGGCAGCCTCATAATACCTTATATAAAAAAATCTACGGTCGGCTACAAAAAGTGCAAATAGCTAAAGTTAAACTGTTTATTTGAAAACAATATCAATGCAAAACAAATTCAAATTTTTTTAAGTTTAAAACAAAAAAGAAAATGAGATCTCATGAAAAAATTCAATATTTGTTCCAAGTAAGAAAAAAGTACATGTAACTAAATAATGTTAATTCTATGAAAGTAATCTTTTAAAAATAAAATGCAGTTAAAATTTTTTGCAGTCGATCTATTTTTTCTTTAGTTTTTTATAAAACTTGATATTTTTCTAAAAATCTTTTTGTGTTTGTTGAACTTTTGTTTTGTTCTAATTGTCAATGGGCATATAATTTGTTATTGTAGTGAATTCGCCTTAAGCTGTTCACTTTTTCAGCGCTGCCAATTGATAATCATTTTGTGATTGTCATTTTAATAAGAATATAATGGATGTAAAATGAATTGATGTGTTGCCGCATTTCGACTATTCCTCAAAAGTTATAACTTTACAATCTAGGTAAAAAAACCGGGTTTGGAGATAAAAATAACCGGTCTATTCGATATTCGAAAAATCATGATTTAAAAAAAAACCGCTCAAAAATTTATGAAAAAACCGAGGAAAACCGGTTTGAAAAAACCGAGTCAATCACCCTACTAACTATAGAAGAAATACATATATGTACGTATGTAAGTATATGTAGCTTAAAAAATAAATGATTTTACGATTAAAGTTTGATTATTATATAAAAAAAATTTCATTTATAATGACTTTGCCTGGGCTTTAATACGGTATTATGTGACCAAGGCTATGTAAGGAAAGTAAATCCATGGCTTCCAAGAAGAAAAAGTTTCGATTTACAGTCCGAATCCGCAAAGTAGATTGTACTTGCCAAATGCTCAATTCACTGTTCTTTCTGGTCGACCTAGAAAAAATGCCCACCTTTCGGCAATGGAACTGCCTCAAGTGAAAAACTTAAGCTCTATGAAATTTTGCAAATGCACCAACCGTGTGACCTCGCCTTAAGATAGCCATTTCATTTGAGGTAGTTTTATACAAATAATTACAAGAAATATAATTAGATTTTTGAGCAAAAAGTGGAACCTTTAACCCGATATAAATAATATTCGAATTGTGAAAGTGAAGCAGAATTCACTTGTGGTTTGACTTCCACACGGAAATAGCAACAAATTGACCAAATTAGAGAATTAAAAATTTGCTGGCATTTTGTTTATTGCATTCAATGAAGATAAATGAGATAATATTGCTGATTCTGACTATAATTCCAGTTATATATTGCCTGTTTTATTTTACTGAAAGCAAAGACTGCTTATACTGCTATTGGTTTCTTCCATTAATTAAGTATTAAAATTTTCAAAATTAGCTGCAGTCTAATTAGCTTGCCTTTTCTAAACCACTTTATAACGCTCATCGACAGTTTCATTAATCAAAGCAACAAAAATGTGCTGATTAAACCAAATAAGCCATAGACAGAGACACAGAAATAAGTACGGTTAAGTCTTTTAAGTAATATGTATTGCAATTTTTCCCTCATCTCACTGCTTTCCCTTTTCTTTTTTACTTCGTATTCGGTCTATGTTCTTAGTGGGTGGTTGGCCAATAGAGGCACCGACAAGCCGTACGCTGCTTTCATTACATAATAAAGGAGGATTTATATCGTACATATGTATATTAAATATTCTTCAATATATATATGTATATATCAAAAGAAATGTGATTCGCTCTAATTACTATCAATAAGAATTTAATGAATTGAAAAACAGCTTAATAAATAACTTATGTGCGACCTGCAGAATAGATGAAAATTATGCCCTTTCATTGAAGAATTGACTCTGCGAAAGCGAAAAATAGTATCTGAATTCAATCAGCATGTGGCCTTTTGTTTAAAATTTGAAAGGTTCTAAAAAGATTCACAGTTCTTGCTCTTAGTTTGTTTTGTGTGTTTCAAATGTTGAATTGCACTTCTCATATCTGTGGATGTGCACATCATAAATCATCATGTTCTTACTGGCATATTTTTTAAAATAAAAAATATAAGCTAAAAGCAAAAAAAAACTAAGAGACCTTGAAATTACTTTTTTCGCTTTCATATGTTTATTTAGATGATTTTTCTTGCGCTAAAAGATCAAAAGCATCAAAGGTGCTTCATTAAGAATAAATCTACAAAAGTTCTCGTTTTTTTTTCTTATTGCGAAGTCACACATATTTGCATACACATGTCACTTCCCATTGCAATGCAAATGGTTGCCAGCGTCTTCTTTAACTATTAACAACTTCTGCTTGCTGCTAATGCTGCTGGATTTATGCTGCTAAATTGAGTACCTACGAATAGAACTGAAAGCGAGTTCGTCGCTTAAGTCTTTTGTTTGTCCTCACCTTTGACTTGCAACTAAAGTTTTATTTTATTAAGTTTAGATACATTTGTTTATAAACAGAAAATATAAAATTTCTGATAACAAATGGATATAGTTCTTCGCCTTTGAAAATGTATAAAAAAATGTGGACAGTAGAAAGTACAAAACGACTATTGAAAGGCAAAAAATGGTTAATTTTATATGACCAGTTTTTAAATGGCCAAAAATCATCTTTAGTTTTTAAAGGATGTACAATTTTTAGATGTACAGTTTTTGAAGGATGTACAAGCATTTGTAACCCTTTTTAAATAACCAAAAATTGATGTCCACTTCTTAAACTACCAAAAGCTCATGTCCAGCTTTTAAATTATCAAAAATGCATGTCCAATTTTTAAATATTAAAGCAGTTACGGCCCTTTTTAGATATAGAAAAATTTATGTCCACTTTTTAAATTAGCAGATATTTATTTTTAAACTACCGAAAATTGATGCCCAGTTTCTAAGTTACGAAATATGTATGTCTAATTAATACTCCTATGGACATATGTATACATCTTTCTATTTATTTTAAATTTTATAATGACCAGTTTTTAATTTACCAAACATTTTGCTTTAGTTTTTGAATAGCCGTTAGTTTATGTCTACATTTTAAATTACCAAAAACTCATCTCAAATTTTAAATATACCAAAAATTGATGTCCAGTTTTTGAAATACCAAAAATCTATATCCTTTTTATTGCATTACCAAAAATGTTCCTCCAATTTTGTATAATTTTTAGCTTTTGAATAATCATTAATTCATATCTGAATTTTGGGGTATTAAAAGCTAGATTGCCAAAAATTTTTGTCCAGCTCTTAAAATACCAAAAATTTATGTTCAGTTTTTTAATTTATCTTTAGTTTTTGAATAAACGAAAATTTGTCTGGATTTAAATTAGCAAAAATTTATCTCCAATTTTAAATTTTCGGCTCTTAAAATACCAAAATTTGTATTCAATTTTTCTAAATGCCAAAAATTTATGTCCAGGCTTTAAGTTACAAAATTTATGGCCAGTTATTAAATGATCAGAAATTTATGTCCAACTTTAAATGACAAAACTTGATGTTGACTTTTCAAATTAGCAGAAATTTCTAAACCACCAAAAATTCGTGTCCAGTTTTTAAGTGACGAAAAATTCATATCCACCTTTTAAATGGCCAGCAATTTATGTCCAATATTTAAACAACCAAAAATGTATTTCCACATTTCAAAATAAGTATGATAAATTAATTTCAGTTATAGTTCTTAGGCATTGCTGCAAAATCAAAGAACAAAACAAACAAAAAGTAGATATGTATGTATATTGCATGAATTCTTCTTTTTATACAACTCCGTATTCTTGTAACTTTGCATGAAGGTTAACATTGTTGGCATTTAATTTGCGGCAGCTTCAAGCTACTTTTCAATTCTTCGTCTTTACAACCTTTCAATTGCTACCACTGCCACTCTACTTACAATAAAGATGCTCCAAGCTGCTTTATGTAAGTGCGAAATTGCTTTTATTTTTCTTTTTATTCTGTTTTGTGACCATGCAACTCACTTCGCACAGGTCGTCAATATGCAACCTGTGGCAAACGATAAATCAAGTGGTTGACAGTTGCCGCTCCATTCTGTCGAGGCTGCCCCTAGTGACTGCATTGTAATCAAACTTTCTGCTGCTTCAACGCTAAAGATTTGTACGTACATATACATATTTACGTGTGTATGTATTCGCATAATACTTACTTGGTTTTTGGGTTGTTAAAAGGTCGTCCATAGCCGCCACACTGACCGCTTACATGAACACAAAGTACCGCAATTTTAAGGGGATCAGGCATCATGGCTATAACAGGTAAAACCCAAGGTCATCTGCTTTGCGATGAAGCTTCTTCATTACAGTATGAATGTACATACTATATGCGGACATATGCATACATACTTATATATGTATGCGTATAAACTGGAAAATTATAAACTCGCCGATGGCTTGTCAAGTTTCTGGTTTGTGGGAATAATTTTTTTATTCCGTTTCTACTTCTCAAAATTCATTGCTATCAAATTGACTTATGAAATTTATCCAAAATATAGGAGAAAATTAAATTTATTTTATTAATTTTTTTATAATTTTTTTTTTCTGCTATCGAAGCCACCATCATAAACTGGGTGAAACTTTGCTCAGCACGACTGTGAGCCATCGAAGGGCTGCAGGCGGGCAAAACTCATGTTGCCTCCAATCTCAGGAGGTCTATGTGGTTACTTGCTCTCAAGGAGCTGATGAGACAGTTTTGGACTGTTGACTGGTCACTTCACATGGCCCAAACACCTGACTCTGATAGGCGTACATGACAACATTGCATTCTTCCAACCTGCCTTGAAGAGGATGAGAAGGCGGAACACTTTTTATCAAGGACCGTAATCATTATGAGTTCTATCAAAAAAATTTATATTTAATCATTATTTCAAGGTAGAGATGGGAACGGGCCGGGCTTACGCAGGGGCCCACCGGGTACGGGCCGGAATATTTGCTGTCAGCACGAACTTGTGCGTGCATGGGTGTTCAGTAAAATTTCATAAAAGCACGAAAATGCCCGTTATTAATATTTGCAATTTATTTTATTCATGTACCAGTTAATCGTTTGAAACTATCAACCAAATTTGAGTAATTGGTTTTTATGTGAGATGAATATATATGTACGTGCTCAATTTATTCGCTTAAGTAAATATTTTTTGAGAAATTCTATTTAAGAGCATTTTAAATTAAATGTAAGTACATTACATACATACATACACACAAAATAAAAAATTGTGTATAAAATAAAGGTTGGCTCTATCCTTTCGGGCTTGGACATGTCCCGTCGTGCCGGGCCGGGCCGGGCCTCACTGAAATTCTTAACGTGCGGACTCGTGCGTATTTTTGAAAGTGTATTATGCGCTCGTGTCGGGCCGGGCCTGAAAATTTAGGCCCGCGCCCATCTCTACTCTGAACTATTGTCTTCCACCAAAAATAATAATTATTCTTTGAGTTTTATTTTTTTGATCGAATATAAAACTCATTTATTGAGCGTTATTTTATCTCTCAGAAATAAAAATTAATATTTGAGTTTTATTTTTTCCGCAGATTGAAAAACTCAAAACGCCCCATTGCTTTCCTAATAAGTGTTTAGTGGTAGGTATTTTTTGCTATGCACTCGTCAACATGTGCCCTCTAAAATTACAACAAATTTATCAACCATATTTTATCTTAATACATTCATATGTACATATATTAGCATTTGCATTTGCTGTAATTTATGAGTGCGTACGTTGCCGAGTGCATAGCAAAAAATACATACTACCAAAGGCTTTTAGAAAAGCGTCGTGGCGTTCTAAAGGCTGATTCACATACGACTTTCCTCGCTTTGCTTGACAGTTTCAACTTTGAAAACAAAGCGAAGCGAAGAGAGCGGAGGCCACAATGAACACTTTGACTTTCTGCGCTCTGTGAGCTTTTCTTCCATTGTTTAATTTCTGAAAAATTAAATGTAAACGCTTGTATACAATATATAGTATCAGAACATCATATTTACATTGCTTTCTGATGTGTGCTATGAATTAAAAAAATAAATACAAAAATTATATCAGCAGATAGTCAAAGCGGAAAAAAGATTAATGTTGCCCGAGATTTTGCTTCGTTTTGCTTTGCTTTGCTTCAAATTTTTTTTATGTCAGCATACTCATGCATATGCCTACATCGATCTTTTATGTCAAAGCAAAGAACTGTCAAGCAAAGCGAAGAAAGTTGTATGTGAATCAGCCTTAAGTGTTTCGATCTGCCTGAAAAAAATTAAACTCAAAAATTAATTTTTATTTCTTAGAGATAAAATAACGCTCAAGAAATGATGTTTATTTTCGATCAGAAAAATAAAACTCAAAATATAATCATTATTTTTGTTGAAAAAAATAAAACTCAAAAAATAGCGACCTTTGCTGATCAAAAAATAAAACTTACAAAATAATCCTTATTTCAGAGAAAAAAAAAAAAACACTCGAAAAATGAGTTTTATTTTTGACCAAAAAAATAAAACCCGATATATGATTATATATTCTGAGCGATTGATAAAAATTAAAAATATAATTATCCTACTAATCCTACTAATATTATAAATGTGAAAGTTTGTGAGATGTGAATATGTTTGTAGCTCTTTCACGCTAAAACGCCTTAATATTTTTCAATGAAATTTAACAGAGAGATAGACTGTAAACTATAACTCAGGGTATTTTTTAAGAGAGTTGCCACCTTTTTCAAAAGTTATTGTTAATTAATTAAAAAGTTAAGTAAAATGTTAAAACAATGTAGGTGTTAAAAGCTGTTTATTTCGAAAAAAATTTTAAGAGTGTTGCCACCTGGTAAAAAGTTAAAGTCCATTTATTAATAGGTTAAATAAAATATCACAATAATGTTGGTGTCAACCAAAATCGGTTCAAGAACGATTTTTACGGAAATATCCTTTAAGAGAGTTAGGACCTGTTCGAAATGTAAAATTAATTAAAATGTAAAAATAAACGGGAGAGGTTTAAAAAAGCTTTATTTCAAAAAATATTTTTAAATGACGCTTCCCCCTGCTGAGAAATTCAAAATCAGTTTGATTAACAAGTTAAATGAAGTATTTTTATATTGGCATAAAAGGAGAGATGTTAAGAAAGTTTTTTCAAAAGAGGGCTGCCACCTGTTAAAAAATTCTAAACCAATTTAATTAACAAGTTAAACAAAATATTCTAATATGACTATCAAACGAGGGAGGATTTAAGAAAGCTGTATCTATTTCGAAAACATTTTTGACGAGGGTTGCCACCAGGTTTGTTTAAGCGCGATTGCTAACACCATGCGCCTAAATGCATGCTACGTAATGCTGCATGTGCAAAAATTTTCTTCATTATATTTATGAAATTTTTGCACATGCACTTCTCAACTGCCATGTAATGCAACTTTCTTAAGTTATAATTTGATGGCAGTTTAAAGTATGCTCGGCCTAGTCTGATGCATCCTCCGCACAATGCTTCCGGAGTTTTTTGCGGACTCTGCTTGTGCTTGGCTTACAACCCTGCAGAAGTGGTAATTGATGATTACCATTGCCCACAGTGCCTAGCCACTTTAATAAATACTTTTTTTATATAAATACATACACACAAATATACCGCTCTCCCCTCTCTCTGAGTTATTGAGGTTAGAAATTTGAAATCAGTTTAATTGACAAGGTAATGAAATCCTACTAATGTTATTAATTTGAAGATTTGTGAGTGAGTGTGTGAGTATGTTTATTGCTCTTTCCTCAGATAAAATTTAGCATAGAGATAGCTTACGACCTGGAATAAAATATAGCATATTTTTCACATAGGGCTGCCACCTGCTTAAAAAGTTAAATTGTATTTTAAATTGAAAATTTAACAAAATTTTGCAGTATGGATGCCAAGACATTTTGAAGAGGATTGCCACCTTTTAAAATTTTTTAATTCAGTTTTAATAATGAGTTAAATGAAGTATTACTATTAATTGTTTAAAAGTCAATTTAAATTAAATCAATAAGTTAAATAAAACATCACAAAATGATGTCAAGTCAAAGAATATACTTTAATAAGCTCTTATTTCGAAAATATTTTTAAAAAGCGTTGCCACCTGTTAAAAAGTTGATTGAAATTTAATCAATTACTATAATGAAATATAACAATATGAACATCAAACGATAAAATCTTTATTCCGAAAATATCTTAAAGAGGTTCACCACCTGCTTAAACGTTCAATTCAATTTAAGAAATACAGGGTTTGAATTGCTGACTGCAAAATAGCATAAGCAACACTTTTTTGCTTATTGAAGCAAGCAGCTCTTGATCATTTTCAATGCATATTCAACTGCTTGGCTACGACTAAGAAAAATAAATCAGCAGCAGCAAACAGCAAAAGCGAAAGAAGACATGAAATCATTTGCTTCTGCTTACACAGCAGTTTGTTTTAGCTTACACAGTCAAGCGAAGCAAACAGTTCAGAAAAATTTGCTGTTGCTGCAAGCAATGAGTTTTGTGTATTCTCATTTTTGCTTTTGCTTCTTTTACTTGCTGCGCTATTCTCTGAAGTCTGAAAATAATATGATCGAAATTTTAAAAATAAAGAACAACGATCAATAATTTATTGAAAAAGTAAAAATCCAAAAACAGCGATTATTCTTACAAATACTATTTATCAACAAGTAAAGAAGTCTAAGTTCGGGTGAAACCGAACATTAAATACCCGGCGCACGTATGAAACATCGTTTTTTTTTCATGATGCTGAAACCTACCGTTAAGTGGTAAACAGGGTTGGTTTTTCCCCCTTTTTCAAACATTATCGATAATATGCTCAGTTAGACTTAAAGAAGTAATTTAGCTTGTTTGGTAGAAATTGATAAAACGGCTACGGATATAAACTGAAGTATTCATAAGTGGACGCTGTCACGCCTATTTTCATAAAGTCCATACAAATCTTACTACTTGTTAAGAGATTGTTGTGAGTACCAACGTTGAGTAAATTACCGTTTCTAAATTTCGAAATATCGAAGTTTTCATATTTCTGAAATTTGCCGTTATATGAAAGGTGGACGTACATAGTTTTAGCTGGATTTTAAACATATTCAAAAGCTTGCTTTTTTGTGTCAAGTATATTAATCATACCGAGTTTGGTAGAAACAGATAAAACGGTTAGATAAAACCGAGATAAACTTAAGTAGTTTTTATCGTACTTCTTGCTAAGGAATTATTGCAGACATAAATCTTGAGTAAATTAGCTTCAGTAGTTACCGATTTATCACAGATTTCGTATTTCTGTAAATTACCGTTATGTGAAAAGTGGGAGTGGTTATTGTCCGATTTCAAAAATTTTCGAACTGTTTCTCTGTTGGATGAAGATCAACACTTGTGCTAAGCTTGGTAGAAATCGGTAAAGCCTTTACCGAGATATACATATAAATCCATAAGTGGGCGTGGCTACGCCCCTTTTTCAAAAATTTATAATATTCTTATTACTCGTTAATTTATCATTGCAAATGTCAATTTTGAGTCAATAAGCTTCAGTAGCTACTGAAATATCGTAGTTTTTGAATTTTTCGAAAAAAACGTTATATGGGAAGTGGGCGTGGATACAGTCCGATTTCGCCCATTTTCAATACCAACCTTGGGTAAAGGGCAACCTTCATACCAAATTTCATTAAGATATCTCAATTTTTACTCGAGTTATCGTGCGGACGGACGGACAGACAGACATGGCTTAATCGATTTCTCTTTTCGTTCTGAGCATTTTGGTATATATACATATGTATGTCTACATCGATCTCGATTCCTTTAGGCTGTTACAAACAACCGTTATGTGAACAAACTTATGCTGGTATTCAGTAATCCAATCTCATCTCAAGTCACTAAAATTGAGACTTTTAATTTGTGACTATTTTTGTGACTTGAAACAATTCCGGTATTCAGTAAGAGAAAGTCACAAAAATTTCATCAAACATGTGTGGTGAAAACCAATAGTCAGCTGATTTTATCTTCCAGTTAGTGATGTTCATAGGAAATCCATGCAAATTTATTAATCGATTCATAGCAATTATATTTTTCAAACACATTTCAGTGGCCAAATCGTTCTTTAAAGATATAAATTATATCATTACCGAAAATTATTTACAAAAACAAACTTGCTCATTTAGTTTTATTAGCGTTTTATCTGAATCGATTGTTCAAAAAATGTATAAAAACAGGAAAATTAAACAATCGATTAATCCTGTATTTCATCACCACACGCACTTGAACAAAATGACAGATAAATGCTCATAATTGTTAACAAAAAGTGTTTTCTTATGTGGTTTATATTCTTCGTATTTATTAAAATATGTTATAAAAAACATTATATTTGGTAACATTTGTGCGTTTTTAATAATTAAATAAAAATAAATCATCTGTTCTCGCGCATTTTTCTTTTTGTGACCTACTCAGAGCCAGGTCACAAATTTTGTGACTTAATTTTGTGACTTGAGACGTGAGACAGCTTACCGAATACCGAATAGTCTCAAATTGATTTTCACCCCGAAAAGTCTCTATTAGTGACTAGAGACTGCTTACTGAATACCGGCATTAATATACCCTTGTGCACAAGTGCGCTCGGGTATAAAAAATATATAGGAGTGCTTGCAGCGCGCTTGTACTCTTTCTAGCTTCCTATTTTCCCGCGGCGTACGTAAATCAGTCACGGCCAGATCATCGGCGCGTACACATTTGCCCCTACACTTTAAAGTGCTGACCCCATGCGACCAATTACGTTACTTTTTTTTGTGGAGGCAAATTTTAACTAAATGCTATAAGTTTTGTAAATCTACTTGTCAACAACACTTTAAGGTATGCTGCATCGGATGTGGAACAAAAGAATCTTCTGATGAGTTAGATAAATTTTTTTTTACGTTGATCTCGGCTAAGCCAAAATTTTTTAGTTTTATGATAAAATGGAAGTTTTCTATTTTTTATTATAAATATTAAAAATAACTATAATAAACTACTTTAAAATTTTGGGTAACACACACTTCGTTTTGTTTATCTCTTACACTCCTTTTTTAAATTTTTTTGGGTCATCTGAGACCCCATGCGATTAATTCTGTGAATTTTCTTATGCGCCTAATTAAGAGTTAATTAGCCCTATAATTGATGCTTAAGTTGATTTTGGGCAGCTTTTCGTTTTCAAGATAATTGCAAACAAGCAACGCTTTCGCACGGAACAAAAACAGAAGTGGTTTTCGCGGCCAACAATTGTAACGCCGATTTCAGCGAAACCTGGGGCAATATTTCAACTGAGCTAATTTTAGAATGTTGTGCATTGATATCTCTAAAAAATGGTTTTGATTTTACCCAAAAATGATTTATACTTTTTTTAATTTAATTTTAATCACTGTCGCACGTGACATGTCGCAAAGGGTCATTCTTTCCAGAAAAAAAACATGAAATTTATATAGCATATACTTTATATTTTACGATATTTCAACTATATGTGCCAAATTTTAACCAAATCGGACCATAAATACTGCTTTTCAAAATATTGTTACGATTATCCTTTGATCCTCGATATTTTCCCAAATACTTCGGGTTCGATCACTGGATTGTTAAATTAAAATGCCCAGTTTACGTTACGACTGACTTTATTGAACAATAAACACTACACAATACTTGCTTACTACAAATTTACTGATAACTTGCTTTCCAGCAACTTGAATGCTTACAACGATCTTTACTCTCCGCTTTCTGATTTACGAATGAATTCCTGTGCGCTGTAAACTCGCGGTTATATACCTGCGCTCTCATCTCTAGAATGTTCCAAACGAAGGTTATCGAGAATTCCAATCTCTCTAGTGTTTTCTGCAGCGAAAACAACACGTACTTGTATTGCAGCGAACACACACACATACATCGCAGTATTTTACCATTGTCGTTTCTCGGTGTTGCGCTTCTACCTCTTTCGCGTTCGTTCGCTTTACAGCCCTATTCGCGTGCAATGACAAAACTCGCCGTAATATCTATTGTCATATTTATATTCAATTGTCACGTTTCGGTATGCAGAGAGAAATTTGAAAGCTCTAAAAGTGACAATTGCTATTATTTTTGTGATGACCTATTGAGTATGTGACAACGCTAAAACATATGTTAATATTTTCAATTTTAATGATTCTGCTGTAAAAGTGACAAATTTGTGTTAAATAAAACTTATGAAACCATTTTATTTGCCTAAATTGGTGTGTTACGAAATTATTATTTGGCTTTTACATACATACATACATACATACTACATACATACATATGTATGTACATACATACTACATGCATATATATGTATATACATACATAAGTATAAAAATTATAACGCACACATAAAATTACTCACTTTTCCGGCGTTTCGTTTTCCATTGCTGTTTGTTTTATTAAAAAACAGAGAACTTAGAGTAATATTCTAAGTTCTCTGTTAAAAAAATCCAATCGATTGCAGTGACGGTCAAAAAGAACAATTAAAATGTAAATAAAGAACAGCTGTTTTACTACAGAGAACTTTTCGCCGCAATTGGCGAATAAAAAGAGCTTTTCGCTTGTCATTATTGGCTGTGCATACCTATGACTACAGTTGATGACA
>JAPVRG010208560.1:0-20125 GCA_029783565.1 Rhagoletis cerasi | reverse complement strand
GGGGGGTTGAGTTACTTCTTAAGCTTTGTTGATAGCCACATCTTATAAAGTATATTTAGAGAACCTTATAACAGTACAAGTGCCTCACGGGAAGAATATTTAACTTTTTAAAAAGATTCATAGAATGTGCTAATCGATTGGCATTACATATTCCTCGAATGAGACACTTTTGAAGAGTTAGTAGCGGGCGTAGCTTGTTAGTGTATGCACCACCCCAACAACTTATCCCATAGTGCATCCTGGAATGAAATAGCCCATGGTATACCATTTTTAATATTTTGTAAGAGCATAATTTTTTAAGACAATAGAATGACCGTATCGCTGACAGTAAATACTTTTTAATGGCACAAATATGCGAGGTCCAACTTAAATTTGATCCACTATAATACCCAGATATTTAAATTCGGCAAGAACTTCTACCTTGAAACAATTTGTATCAAAAGCGATGTTACGATCAAAATTGATTACACTAGTTTGGTCGAAACATGTATTATGACATGACTTGTGCCGCATGCAGTTAGAAACGTGAAAGATAACATCATTGTATGGTATCCTTTTGTTACAATGACTGAAATACATCAGTTTAGTTTTATTGCTAACTATGAGCTTATGTTTAGGAAACCAATTTCTAAGCAAGTGCACGTCATGATTGATGTCTCCAAAATGTCAAATGCCTTACTTGAACCATAGGCAATCGCCAGGTCATCAGCAAAAGCAGTCACGCTTTTTACGAAAGGCAACGAAAATATTGAATTAATGTAAACTAAGAATATGATTGGGCCGAGGACTGAACCTTGAGGAACGCCTAGGTTTCTAAATCCGGTCGAACTAAGATTGTTCCCACGAAAACTAGCATGTTTGAGTTTGTTTAAAAGAATGATCGACCATATCAAATGCTTTCGTTATATCAACAAAACGACTAGCACAGCTCTTTTTTCATCCATTGCTTTGTAGATAAAGGAGCAAAATTGAAGGAGTGCGTCTTCAGTTGAAATACCAGTCCTGAAACCGAATTGGTTCGGACTAAAGCAATTAATTTGGGGATACAGCAATACAATTTTATTAAGATAAGCAACAATTCTGCACTTAAGTTCTTTTTCAAAAATTTTTGATATAGACGATAGTAGGGAAATAGGCCTGTAGTTATTTTTGTCCTCGTATTTCCTTTTTTAAATAGAGGTGTCACAATAGCGCGTTTAAAATCTTCCGGAAAGACTCCAGTGACAATACTAAGATTAAACAAATGTTTTAAAATGTCCACAATATTGAGTGAAATGTTCTTTAAAGTTAGATTTGATATGCCATCATACCCACTTGAGCTAGAATTTTTCAAAGATTTTATTAAATTTAGTAACTCTGAGCCAGATATTGCATGAGGTTGCTGCTGGCCAATGAGGTTTGACCAATTGTGGCGAAGAAATCATTGAGCTCAGCAGCAACTTGCGAAGGATCCGAAATATCCACACCGTCGATATTCAAAACAGTCGCGTTACTATGACTCTTTTGATTACGACAAATAATGTCATTAACTACCCTCTATTCTTTTTTAAGGTCTCCTTGAGCAGCCGCAACTATATTTTGGTAATAAATATCGTGTCTATAGCGATTTTCTTTGTTTACAGTGTAAGTTAAGCCGGTTGCACGTTTTTTCAGCTTAACATTTCTTGAATTTTTGGATGACATTTTACGTAGTTTATTCTTAAGTTTAATTTTATTTAAAAGAGTTTGACTTAAGTATAACATTTGATCTTTTTGGAGGCAAAGAAAAACTTGACCTTTTTATGTGAACTTTTAGTCTATTTATAAACAAACTGTATGCTTTAGAAACGTCTTTCTCAGCGTAAACTACTTCCCAGCTTTCATATTTAAGAGCTTCATCATTAAGTGCACTAAAATTATGTGATGGTCGGTAGTAAAATTCTATTGTTACTTCGCACGTTTCGAAAATTGTTGAATCGAAGACCAGTTATGCAGTGATCCGAAACGCCCAGATCGAGGTTTATTCCGACAAGTTCATTATATGATATGTTAGCGAATCGACCAAAAACATGGTCGATACAAATGCCAGAAGTAGGTCTGGTAGGTTCATTAACAAAAGAGAATAAGCCATGGCTTGCCATGAGATTAACATACTTATCTACCTCAACTTTGGTACTTAGTAGATCAAGATTAAAGTCGCCTATAATTGTGACATTTTTCCTTTTTCTGCGCCTAAAAAAACTGAAAACTCTTCGTGAAAGAGCTGTAGGCTCTGCGAGTGAAATCTATATAAGGGCATTTCTCCAATGTCGAATGCGATATTCGTACGCATTCAATGTGAAAAAAAAACATATACCAAAACATTATTTTATTTTTACAAAAGGCGAAAGTTATAGCACTTGATTAGCACTATGATTGGTGCTAAGGTTGATTCGTTTTCAAGATAATTACAAAAATAAAATGAAAAAAAAAACTTTTTAATGTACAACGCTTTTATAAATGGACTAAAAAGTAGAAAATAATATTTCTCAGTCCTATAGAATTTGTTTTGATAACTTTTGATTTTGAAATTTTAGCAAAAGTCATTGTAAACAATTTATGAGATTGAAAATGAAAAACGTGGAGCGCATGCAATACAAACCATTAAATTTAATTGACAATAGTCAAACTACATAACATAGACCAAAAATTTCTACAGCGCAAGTACAAATTTGAGATCGATTTTAACGATATTCATATACCCACGTACATACATATACTACTTTTCATATCAATTCAAGTCTATTACATGCGCCCCACATTTTGCTACAAGCTAAGAGAACTTTTCATATCGAATATTATTATTTAGGCAAAAATCACTTAAGTATGGAATTAGCTTAGCGATATAAATTTCTATTATATTTCATTCCAAATTTGCTATCCCAATGTCTTTTTTATCACGGTCAATTATCGCAACTTACTAACCAACTACGTTCGTAAAGTAACAGCAGAATGATATAAAACTGTGCTGTGCTGTACATAGCTTCGGCAGTTAAAGCGGCAGCACATAAAAAGCCAATAGAGACTGCGCTGTGGCTGAACTGTTTGCAATTTCGCAGCCAAAGCAACAGAACAGCAAACAGAAACCCACATTTCAGCTGTGCTGCGGTTTAGCTTTGGATATGTGCGCAGCAAAGCAAAGGCACAAAAGTTTCAAAAGGAAAGAATTGCTTTCGAAGCACAGCAACAGCAGGTTTTTTAGTGCTGTTGCTGTTATGCTGACAGTTTCTCAAACACAGGATTTTTTATTGTATCTCCAACCTAGCAGTTGTGGAATAAAGGTGCGAACACACATTAGAAAATACTGAGTTGTTACAGTGGCAACGAGGATGAGATCAAAACCTCACACGAAAGGAAAAGAAGTGAAACGAGGAAAATCTGAGGATACATGGAATTTGCAAGTAATGCATATTCTGTCACTGTTTGGAGAAACAAACAATAGAAAGAGCGTAAGCGAGAGAAAATTGAAGAGAGTTGAAAGGCATCATTCTCAATAATTTAAACGGTGGTGCCAGCATTAAATTGCAAGAGACGGCGGGTGCACTAAATTTCATACTAAAGCATTAAATTGCAAACGATGTGAAAGCAAAGAGCATTAAATTGCGAATGGGATTAAATTTCCCGAGGAAAGAGATGACATAAATTACTGTGAATGTACTGAATTGTATTACAGGAAATTACATATTGGACAGTTCGGTGAAATATAGCGCACGTGCATTATTTCACACAGCGTCGGCCAGTAACAAAATAATCTATTTTGAGTTTGACTAAGTACATATTTATTCCGCCAGCATTATGAACCCAAGTGTGGCATCGATTCTCTGTGATGTCATTGAGAAGGCGATCGTACGAACGGAGTGGGAAAAATGGCTTCGATCGTTCACGGTATATTTGGAAGCCGAAGATTTCACCGAAAGAAGATTTCACCGAAGAAAATAAGTAAACTTCTGCACCTGGGTGGGCCTCAACTTCAGGAAGTTGTGCATAACATACCAGGGGCGTTGGCCGATGCTGCAAAAGCCACGAACCTGTATGAGGTTCTCGTGGAAAAGTGGAATCAATATTTTTCTCCTAAGAGAAACTTAACTTTTGAAAGGCACCTGTTTCGATCCTTAAAACCTGAACAAGGGGAAACCCTTAGCAAATTTATTTTGTGACTAAGGTGCCAAGCAGCAAAATGTCAGTTTGGCAAAAATCGAAAAAGAGGTAGTTGAAACAAATATAAAGACAAGCTTTTTGGCGCTTGGGAACCAATAAATTTAAAGGAACGCCTATTGGAGAAAGAACACGATTTGTCGAATGTGATCGAAATTTGTCAAGTGCACGAACTAATAAAAAATCAAACGATAATGCCCTAGACAGACATCAAGTATTGTTACAACGAACCTAGAAAATACCATATGTGTGTCTCGAAATACCAGCCAAATACTATGTCAGGAACATGGTATTTATCTAATAGCAATACCATCTCCAGTTTCATCGTGTTATTCTTATGGGCCATATGCACCGCGACCTCTAGAGTGGTCTATTGTGCGTAAATTTCATAGTATAGTATATAGTACAGCAGCCACTAAGGCATGTTCCAGTTGCGCAAGAGGGGCAAGTGTCGCAGAAAATAGGCGAAGCACTACGACAGGACATAATCGAGGCTGTACTAGGACCGAGTTCATGGATCTCACCTGTGGTAATAGTATTTAAAGCTAATGGGGACCTGAGGCTATACATGGACATGAGGACTGCTAACGAGGCTATCTTACGCGAGACTATTTCTTACCCATTTTCGATTCGTTCATGATGAAACTAATAAAGATAAAATTAAGGTAATTAAAGAACTCAGAGCTCCTAACACCAAAGACGAGGTGAGGAGTTTCCTGGGTCTAGTCACCTATCTAGGTAAATTCATACCTAGCCTAGCAGATATTACGAAGCCTTTGAGGAGTCTACTAAAATCTAATAGTGCTTTTGTTTGGAGTAACAACCAGGAGAAAGCGTTTGAAAAGTTAAAAACATATTTGGCAAAAGTGTTCTTAAGAAAAACCAACTCCGAAGCAATCATCAAGGCAAACACTGGGTTGATACAGTTCATAATCGAAAAAGAGCGTTCTGAAGCTGCACTGCTGTGCGGCAAAACTGCTAACGTACACATATATTGTGATATGTTTTTAAATAAAACTGTTTTCTTCTTTTGATAAATTTATCCATTCTTTAACTACATTTCTCTTCAAAAATCTTTAAAAATCTTTAACTTCAATTTATCAAATAACTTTAAAGCCCTCCACTCGTTATTTAAAACTTCCGCCTCAACGTTAGTTAAGAGAAAAGTTTTAAGTAATGGAGTAATAGTTTGGTTCAAAGTATTCTAAAGTTTCAATTTCTCATCACCAAAGTCAAATCTTTTCTGTATTTCATCGCAGAGAGTGATGTAGTAGCTAATTAAATTATTTCTAATAATTTTAGCATCAATTTGTTCAGTTTTTAAAAAATCATTAAATCCTAAACCAAAAAACATATCTGTTTCTATTAAGCGGAGATTTGTATCTTTGTAGTCTGCTGTTAATGAAATATAATCTTTTTTAATGAAATTATATTGTATCTCTTTAAAAAAGTATTCCATTTGCGAATACAACACTTGAATCAATGTACCTTTTGCCTGGTGCGTTTTGTTCAAAATATGAATTTTTTTCACTATATATTTTGAAAACAAAAAGTACGCCTTGTTTGATGAGTTCAACTCTTGTTAAATGGGTGATGCATAAGATTCGTGCAATTCTTCAAATGACAAGAGTAGAAAGAAATGCTTTAAAGGCTGCCATTGCTCTTAAGTTCGTTCAACAACTGCTTCCAAAGAAAGCCACCTTGTAGCAGAGACGCCAATAAATGTATGTGGTAATGTTCCAAAATACTCTTGGAATTCTTCGAATCCTTTTTGAAGCTTTGTACTGATTGGAAAAAACAGTAAATAACCCTCAGCAGCTTTTCAAGCTGAGGTGGCAAGCATTTAAAAGCAGCTGATGAATACGGGCTTAGAGAAGAGTTTTCCGCTAGTGGCAACTCTGTGTTTGCTTCAAAAAATTGCAAATACTACTCTGTTTTGTCGAGTTCGTTCCTTTTCTCTTCGCTTCAGTATGTTATGCAACAGCCTTGCTTCTCATGACTCTGCTTTTCGCGTTTATCTTCTTTTCTCCCCGCTCCAGTATGTGCTTAGCCTAAGGGAGTTCAAGATAGCGATTAGAGCATCATGTAGCAAATTAGCCGAAACGAAATGGATATACTAGAAAATGTAATGTAAAAATTAGAGAAAAGCTCACATCACAGGTGTCTATTTGACAATCTCTACATCTTATAAAATAAAGCCTCAAAATATGTATGTAACCTCATAGCTCAACTAAAACTGAACCGATTTTGTTCCGGTTTTTTGCCAAATATTTCTTGAACCTCCCTCTCCAACGTGTGCTACTTTGAAATACAAGTTTTTTTTATAGGGGCGTGACAATAAGCAAAAACCCCTCAGAAATAGACAAATTTTATCTTCTAACGCCAGTATATTTAAAACTACTGCATCAATTTGAAAAGCAAAAAAGCGAAGTAATAAATTGAGCATTTTCTTAATAAACTGCATAAGTTTTTACTTTTTTCTTTTTAATATTGATACGAAACAAATTAATACATAAAACCTTCTTAACATTTTTTATTCCATTTTTTGCGAGGATCGTTATTAGCTTCGCCTTTCAGCGGGAAGAAGCACAAAGCAGAAAAGAAAATTGCGTTTGATCGAGCAGTATGTACGTTCCACTGCCAGCTAGTAGTATATAAAAATTAACAAAAAATATGAGATGGCAAAATCAACCACATTGTAAAATGACCAAAACTCTAGATTTTTAGCTTACGGTGGTAGATGTGGTAGAAATGAAATTTAGCAAAAAAAAAAGTGGTAGATCTACCACAAACGTGGTATAGTCCGCACACTGGAGAAAACAGCTTTTCATGTAAATCCTGCAAAACCCTGCATAACCTGTACTGTTGTTGGAACGCAACTATTAACTTTTCAGACATAGCACGGGCGCAACACTTCATTTTGTTTTGCGATAGTTAACTGTTGACTGCAAAAATTTGTCCATCCTGCTCCCTTCCTTCCAGACCACGAACACACTCTGATTCCAAAAATAAGAAAAAATATAAATAGGTATAATTATGTTGAAGCATTCTTAACTTACATCTTATTTTACTTACCCTTTTTTTTCGGCCTCTTGGTTAGCGTCGCTTTCTTTGTATAGATTTTAAATTTGGACATTCTAAAACATCGATTCCCAAAAATGGAATCGATTTTTTTCACAAAAACCAAAGAATCGATTATATCGATGTTGGTATCGATTTTTTTGCAGCTCTTAGTTATATCAATTTTTGTAAAACTTTGGCTTGACTGGATGGACTTCTGATTGTTTTTGGCAAAAAAAATAGTCTAAATGTTTCTTAAAAATTGAGCTCCAGGGCTTTGAAAATCCTCTAGATCCTAAAATACATGCCCACTATTGATATCAATTCCGGGATCCCGGTCTTTTCCAAGTCCCGAAAATCCCAAGATTATTTTCCATTTGAAATTTCTGAGGAAGCATAAAAAAATGGAGTATTGTAAGACTAGAAGGACTAAATATTTCTTATTTGTTTATAAATTATATTAAAAAAAATTTTGTTAATTGCGGTACTAAAAGGAACTTGAGTTTTGTTAGCAACTAACTACAAGCTTTCCTCCGCTAGGGCAGGCACCTTGCCGTTGGCGCTGGGGCTTAGTCGAATCATAATCAGACCTTATCAACGGGTAACCGTGTCTCTCCCTCCGGGTATTGTACGATTGCACTCCATTTCCTTTGGTTCGGGTTGCTTGTGAACGATGACCAAGAACTGCCGACCCCCTAATCCAGGATGTTAAGCGACACCGTGCCCATTGGAAGGTTTGCAGCCAGGGGGTTTACCAGACCGGCTGTATTTTAACGGCGCCTTCCTGACACCGGGCCGCCTCAGGGAGTAACGGTGGCCTTGCTGCGGTATGGGGCGCTGCCGTGGTCGACCGTTTTGTTTCCCCTTTGAATTCCTTGACCACTGCGCCCGCCTCGTCGGGCAGGTGGTCGTACGACCAAGATGAAGACAACTACAAATAAAAACATACAACAAAAAACTACCAACCCCGGCAACATTTTCAGCGGCAGGGGAGATTCGAAATCGAATCCTCCTGTGCGCTCCTCTTTTAAGGAGCCGGAATCGACTCCTGGGCAGGGTGGGGCAGCTGATGCTGCAAGGTGCAGTAAGGGGTCGGAGCCGACCTCTCTGTCTGCACCCGTCTTGGGTGGTGCTGGTGGGAACCCACTGCACCTGGACTCGGGGTTAGGGGCACGGGCGAGTTCGCCTGCTGACAGGACTGGGGTAGGGCCGTGAATGAAGTCGTCTGCGGTTTTGGATAGGAGGGCACTGAACAATGTGGCTGGTACCAGCAAGGGACTCTCGTCTAGGCCCGTGGGGAATTCTTCGGTTAGGCCTAAACGGCACGCTGGGCCGAATAAAAAGGCGCGTGATGACCGTCGCATGTCTACCAAGATCTTGGCGCGTTACGGCGAGCAGGGAGCTGCGCAGCTATCTGAGTAGCATGCGCGGTCGCTCGAGTGGGCCAAGGGGGTGCTAAGTGGCGGACAGGAGGGTTGCGGTGAGGGTACTTCTGGCGTTGCGAGTGCATCCCGTAACGACTCTATTAAACGACAGAGGTCGCAGGAGGGGGAAACCCCCTCCGCAAGAAGACCACAGCGGTAGGGACGCCGAGAGATCGATAAACAGGCGGGCTCTATCACTCTGGGCGTTTTAGATCGCGGTAAGGAGGACATGACCATCGCCAGGGAAGACTGGAGGAAGGTGTCAGCGGCCTTATATGGGGTGTTTATGAGGGTGATGAGGGAAACCCCTGGGCCACCACCGCGGTGCGAGAGTGCTGGTTGGCACCAAGGAATGTTTAAGAAGGTGGTGTGTGCCGACGAGCGGTCGGCCTCGTTGTACAGGGCGGCAGTAGCTTTGGTCGGGGAGGTTTGGAAGGGGGCCAGACTTGAAGCTGTGGACAAGGCGGACCTTACCCTGCGTCCTCGCGCTCGGGTCTGGCTTCCCTCGGAACCTTCCTCGCCGAGGAGGTGGAAGATATCTTCCGATACCGCAACCCGGACCTTCCAGCGCACAACTGGAAGGTAATTCGGTTTGAGAATTCCGACGGAGACTTTCGGCAAGCGCTGATGTGGTTGAACGCGGAATCTTTCAAGCCTCTCGCCGAAAAACAGGGTGTCATCTTCTTTGGGTTCGAGAAGGTAGTCATGAAGGTCTACCAGACCGACTCCAGGGGGGATGACGAGCCTGTTCCGGTTGCGTTGGAGGGCGAAGGGCCTGAAGCGGAGGGTGTCCCCGTAGGTATGGAGGTCGAATCCGTCATGTCGGACGGTGACAGCATTGCTGGCCCTCCTTCGACTGCGGGATCGGTCATCAGTGTTGGCCCGCTGTCCGACAGGGCGGAGGAAGAAATGCTCCTTGCGTCTGAGGGCGAAGGCGCCTGCGGAGGGGTGCTGGGGAAGATTTTGGAGGATGAATATTCTTCAGATCAATCTTCAGCACGTTAAGGCGGCGTCCGCCAACCTTTTAATCCACCTTGAGCAAGGTGGAGTCGATGTAGTCCTGATTCAGGAGCCGTGGCTGAGCAGCTGCAATAAGGTTTCTGGTATCGGGACGAAGGACTACAAACTGGTGATGCAGCGAGACGCAGGTAGATGCCGATCCTGTATGCTCATCAGGAAGGAACTTAATGATTTTCCTCTTTTCAGCGATGGAGACATTGTGACGGTGAGCCTGGAGGGTACAACCGGAGAGCTCTGGTTGATCTCCGCTTATATGGCGCACGAAGACGGGGTGGAACCACCTCCGCTGGTATTAAGGATTGCGGTGGCAGAAGCTAGACGCAAGAGGATTTGCGTTGTTATTGGGTCTGACGCAAATTCCCACCATACGATTTGGGGCAGCTCAGACATCAACACTAGAGGTGAGTCACTATTTAACTTTATCCTAAATGAGAATTTATGTATATGTAATAAAGGGAACGAACCCACTTTTGTAACGGCTAGCAGGGAGGAGGTTTTAGATATCACGCTGGCCTCTTCTGATATAATGTCCCGCAGAAGGAATTTGCGGTCGGTGCCTTCCTTGATATTGAGGGGGTTTTTAATAACGTTTTGCCTGAGGCTGTAGTTAACTCCCTAAATAAACTAGGGGTCGGAACCGACCTCGTCAGGTTTATTTACCGCCTGCTTTGCAACATAACTGTCGCGGCAGCGCTTCAATCCGGAGATGTGTGAGTAGAGGTACCCCGCAAGGGGGAGTTCTCTCGCCACTTTTTTGGGTTGTTGTCATCAATGACCTGTTGGTGGCTCTGGAAAGAAGTGGTTGTCGGGTGGTTGCCTATGCCGATGACGTAGTATTGATAACAAAAGGAAAGTTTCCGCAAACACTGTTTGAACTCATGCAGGGTTACCTGAGTTTGATTGAGAACTGGGCTTCTAGCTGCGGGCTGGGTGTAAATCCCGGTAAAACGGAGCTTGTTCTATTTACTAGGAGGTACAAGATACCGAATTGCCATCTTCCCTCAATCGGTGGTCTTCCTCTAAGGCTCTCTGACAGGGCTTCTAGCTGCGGGCTGGGTGTAAATCCCGGTAAAACGGAGCTTGTTCTATTTACTAGGAGGTACAAGATACCGAATTGCCATCTTCCCTCAATCGGTGGTCTTCCTCTAAGGCTCTCTGACAGGGTGAAGTATTGGGCTTAATCCTTGACAGTAAGCTTTCCTGGAAGCCTAGCGTAGAGGAAATAGTCAAGAACGCTACAGTAGCATTGTATTGTTGTATGGGGGCCATTGGCAAAGGCTGGGGCCTCTCTCCGAAGGTAGTTCATTGGCTTTATGAAACTATAATAAAGCCAATCTTATTATATGGGGTACTCGTCTGGTGGAACGCACTTGACAAGGCCTACATCGTCAAGCAGCTGGAGAAGGTGCAAAGAGCCACCTTAATTGGAATCAGTGGGGCACTTCAAACCACACCTACTCTTGCGCTTAATGCCATGCTAAATATTGTGCCTATAGATATAGCTGGCAGAGCTGCCGCTGCGCGCGCCGCTGTAAGGCTAAGTGGGGTGGGCTTCAAGTTCGCCTCGAGCTATGGGCACTCTAGAATTCTAAAAGGCTTCGGGTTCCTACCGATTCGAATGGATCTTTTACCACCCACATTCCAGCGAGAGAAGACTGGGAAGGGTGCAGTATCTGGAATCGAGGACCTGTAAACTTATTTACAGATGGATCGAAGCTGAATGGAAAGGTGTGTGGAGGGGTCTTCTGCGAAGAACTCTCCATCAGCCTGAAATTTAGGTTACCGGATCACTGCAGCGTTTTCCAGGCTGAGGTGGCCGCGATAAAAGAGGCTTCGGATTGGTTGCTCTTTAGTGTAACACCTTTTAAAGAGGAGAATATCTATTCCGACAGCCAAGCAGCCATCAGGGCTCTTGGCTCCCTGACGGTGCGTTCGATAACGGTGATGGAGTGTTTGACTTCCCTATCGACCGCGTCTGATTATTTCGCTATTAATCTTATTTGGGGTCCAGGTCACAGCGAAATCGCTGGCAACTGCATGGCTGATGAGCTTGCAAGTCAGGAAACCCTCGAGGAATTACTTCCGGATAGGGAAGGTCTGGGAGCTCCCCTAGCCTCGTGCGTTCTGCTTCTGGACAGATGGGCGTTTAGTCAGCTCAGCGAGCGCTGGGCTAAGACCCTGGAATGCAGGGTGGCAAAATCCTTCTGGCCACGGGTTGTCCGGGAGCGGTCTGGGGAGCTCTTGACACTAAGCAAGCTGCACCTCTCATTATTGGTGCGAGTGCTTACTGGTCACTGTGTGATTGGTAATCATGGTGTAAGGCTGAACGTCATTGATAACCCTTATTGCACCAGCTGCATGGAGGATGATGAGGTGGAATCATCTCAACACCTGATGCTCTGGTGCCCTGCCTTTGCGAGCTTAAGGTTTAAGCACCTCGGGTCGCACTTCTTTCACACTCCCGATGAGCTCTCGGGAGTGGAGATTAATCGCTTGAATAGCTTCGTTGCGAGCACGGAGCGTTTCTCCCATAAAAAGCCATAGGTGTCGTCATTCTCCCGTAGCTTCCCCCCTCTTTCCCCTACACTCTTCCCGATTTCCCTGCTTCCCTTTTCCATCTCCTTTCTAAGGGCATCACAATGGACTGCTTAGTCGAGTCCAAGTGTGCCTCCATATATGGAGGCAGCCCGCTTACCTAACCTAACCTAACTACAAGTTGTACTAGTTGAATAAACATATGCAAAAACTTTTTAGCAAATATGGATAGATATATTTCAAGGTTTTTGTTTTCTTTTTAATATAAAAAGCAATACATACATACACTGTTGGCAGAAATAATAAATTTTGGATATATTTTTTTTATTTAATGTTTAATTTTTTTTTTAAGTATAACAAATCATACGATAAGCATCATATAAATTTACATTTCATAATTTGTACAAAAAGTTTTAAAATGCAACCAATTTTAGCGATTTCCCCAAAAATTTCAATCTTTTTATTCAGAATTTTAAAAAAAAAATTTCGTGTGTATTTTTAAAGCCGATTTAATTTAAGTAGGACGAGGTGTAAGTTTTCTACGCCTATAAATTCGGGTTGATTTCATTTTCTTCCATATAAAGTAAATGGTCGAGCATACATACTTTTTATAGAAGAAACTATGTGACATCGCCAGTAAAAAAAGTGGCAAAAGTCAACGGTATTTTGTAGGCACTTGAAAATTGCACTTTATCCTACTAAAAATTACTGGGCTATAAAATTGCATACCTAACATTTTTCTAAAATTTCTGAATAAGAAGTTTGAAATGTTTGGGTAAATCAGTTAAATGTGTTGAGCTTTCATAATTTGTATATAAAGTTTGAAATGTGGATTTATATGGTGCTTGTTATATAATTTGCTAGATTTTTATTAAAATATATTAAACATTGAATAAACATTCATTATTTATTATATGGTAGGAGGGCTTCTTCGAAAATATTGATGCAATTTTTTCGAGTTAAGTTGTTGCAAAATAATGAGTATCTAAATAACGGGACTAATCCCGGGATCGAAAAAATCAAACAAAGGTGTGGTCCGTAAATATTTAAGAAATAAATCAAACCTAATTTTTACTTGTAAGTACGGGAAATGTATCTTAAGAATTTCTTTTAATAAATAAAAATTGTCCAAGTTTTTATGAATCGGTTATTTAAGCGTGCGACGTCGTTTACTTTTCATTCCACTAAGTCTAAAGTTTCCGATTTGAAACCGCGAAAATTTTGCGATATACGATTGTGAGAGCGCGAAATTATGCGGTTTGAAAAGACAATCGAAAAATTTTTGCGATTTCGGAAATGGGAGCCCGGCTGAATGTATGAGTCTTTCCAGTGTTGATTCTTATGTTGAATAAAAAATATGAAGGGGTTAGAGTCAAAAGGATCTGAGTAGGTCTGACATTGTTTTGAGATAATTAAGGGTAAAGTTGATTACTTATTGTAAATTCTGGATAAATGCATTTGAAATGATTCTTGCCTAAATGAATGCAGATTAATTAACTGCGGATAGAAAAAAAATTGAAATATTTTTTTTTGTGTCACTTGGATCCTTTTACTTCCGAATACCTACTTAGGTAAATTTCTGTTAGGAAATAAATGGGAAAGCTTATTTTTATGAAAATCTACATTTAATGTAAAAAAGTTATAACATACAACATTAACTCTACTAAAATATATATAATCATCGTAATCTGCCAAAACTCTGCCGTGGGCTTCATCTGGTTCTGTATTTTCTTCTGGAACTATAGTCGTCTTTTGACTTTGCTTCTTACAAAGAACGTAATTTTTATAAGAAGCGACAACTCGTTATAATTTTAGCAAGTGTGAACATCAGGAGCGTGCCACCTCTTTTGCCCAAATATGTTTTTTGATTGGATGAAAAGAGAAGGTACGCTCCTGATCTTCACATTCGCTAAGATTATAACGAGTTGTCGCTTCTTATAAAATTTACGTTCTTTGGCTCTTAGAACTTTTGTTGTTTGCTTTTGTCTCATGGAGAATATTTAAATAAAAATCATGATGAATAGGTGGAATAAATGGTAGAAGTTCAGTTAAATTTTCCCATTTTAAGTACGGAATCTTCAGTGGAGTTGGATATAAGGCCAATAGATGGCACTTCAATGTCCGAAATGACTTAGATCACTTTGTCACTATATTTAACTATACAAATATGGGTATAACTCATATTTTCAAAAAATGTCAGTGATTCTAACCCCTTCATATGTACAGTTCATGGAGAAACAATATAGGCAATTATGTATATGGAGTCGTATATGTTACAAAAATTAATATTTACAATAAGGGTACTTACGACACCCCGAGTAAGAAGTAAAAGAGTAAAGTGTAAGGAAAAATTACTTTCCAACAACAAAATAACTTGATTATGACAAAGATTTTATTTTACTCTAGAGCAAGGACCGAGAACATAGGGTATGATCGAAACTAAATGTCGTTCTCCTAGTTTTGTTCCCAAGAACGCTTAAAAACACGAACCGAAATGAAAACGGAACTTTCGGGAGTGTGAAGGAAAGTGAGAACAAAACTGTCGAGAACGTTCTCAACGGAAATTATATCAGGACAAAAACCGGGGGAACATTCCCAAAGAGAACACAATGCGAAATATTTGCGGGAACATTTTTAAAAGAACAAAATGGTGACAAAAGTCTCCGGAACGTTCTAGCAAAGAACAAAATGGGAAAAAAGTTTCAGGAACTTTCTCTCGAAGAACAATTTGGGAACTAAAGTCCCCGGAACGTTCTAGCAAGGAACAAAACTGGAACACTTTATAATACTAAAAATTAATTTAATTTTTGTAGTTTTTGTACAAGGTTTAATGGGCAAAATCATCAATATTAAGAAAATTCAATGATATTTTCATGGGCTTCATAGCTGGTATGCTGTAGATTAACACCATCTTCTCTCGCTAATTGACCTACAGGATATTCGAGTTAGAGTTTAGCATGGTGCCTGGAACCATTCGGCGAAATGGGACTCCTTACACGTTTGGTCGAAATTTTTTTGGAAGCTCTGAGGGCCTTCTTGTGTTCTGACTGTTACAACGTATCACCATGATATTCAAGATCGTCCTTGTCAGATTCGCTCCAAAGTCCTCAATACGAACCGCATACCAAAGAACAGACGTTCGACCGTGACTTGCGTTTCTGGAGTAGCATGGATCACTGTAGCTAGTTTTGCTAATTGTGGCATGACGTTCGTTAAGAATATTTTCTGTTGGGGACAAAATTGCAACTGAATTTTCGCAATCGTTCCAACAATTTCCGGCATACATCGCGGTTTAACCCTCCGCCGGTATGGCTTGTACGTGTTTCAGCGTGGCCTTCTCCGCCTTCTTACTGGTTGGAGAATTCGCTTGTGAACTGGCTATGTGCCCATCGAGTTCTTGGAGTCTGTTCCACAGTTGCTCCAATTTCGAAACGGCTTTACGATGGTACTTCTTCGGAAGAATAGGAAGAAATTGGGGATCCAAAAAAACTGAAGCCAACAGAGCCTCATTCTCTATCAGATGCGTCTCTCGTTTCTTCATGGCTTCCACGAACTCCTTAGCTGAGGCAGTTCCGACATCTAGTGTGAGTAGTTTGCACTCGATCCAGATCTCGAAAAATCATTTCAATGTCAGCTGTTCATCCTGCAGTCTTTTGGCGGCAATCCTAGCAGCCATCAACGATTTCAGATACTTGTCGATTCACTGCCACTCTTTATCGGCCAATGCGAGGGGCTTATGAGACGCTGAAAAGTAGAAGTTGATGTTAATAATTTTAAAATTTTCTTTAAAAATAATAATAATAATAATTCTTGTTCTATTCTTCTTGAGAACATTCTTGAGAGTTTTGTTCCCATTTTATCCTTTTTGAGAACGTTCCCGAAAGTTTTGTTCTCTTTTTGTTCTTAACCGGAAACGTTCCCAAACGTTTTGTTTTTGTTCTTTTTGAGAACGTTTTCGAGAGTTTTTTATCTTTTTGCTCTTTGCCCTTTGGTTCTTTTGTGGGAACGTTCTTGACATTCATTTTGTTCTCGTGCAGAACTGAACCAAAACTGGGACGCACTCTCGGCCCCTGCTCTAGAGTAAAAGTGTAACTTCTTTTCAATGGTTGGCAACTCCATACAGAACAGGGAAGTTAAAAGTCAAACATCTGATGGCCTATACAGGCTAGGGTATTTTGACTAAAATTTTATGCGACGGACTACTGTGCATGTAAACATTGTAGCAGAAATTTGAAGTATGTACACATTTACATTAAATGTTAGTATTTTTAACGAATTTGAATATGTATGTACAGGCAAGAATTAATATAACTAAATATAAATTTACCTTTATGTGAATTTGATTGGTTAATTAAATTTAATAATGTGACCTCACGAGCTTTGAGTGTAAACACTTACACTTTATTCTTTTACTCTGTTACTCGTGGTGTTGTGTGTACCCTTAGGCTGCGTTTCTCCAAACTCATTTAAGTGGAAATTAACTTTAATGTATGTTTTTATTTAATTATCATGTATACAAGTAAACAGCTGATACACAAAATTGTGGTGTGTGTATATTGATCAGCTGACTAAACGTGTAAGATCTCTGAGTGTGGTTATTCTGATTTAATTTTTATTTAAGTGAAGAGCGTAGGCCACTTAAATCAAAATTAAAAACAAACTAAATTGGTTGATGAAACCAAAAATTCGAAAATAATTTTCACTTAAATGAATCTGGTGAAACGCAGCCTTAATGTACATTTTACACGCAACAACTAACATTGCTGTTAGCACTTACATTTGTACGTACATATGTACATACTTACGCATAATAACCCTGATGCTGTGTTATTTTTTGTACATGAGTGAGCGAAATATTAAAAGCAGCAACGCTCTATTTTTATTTAGTTCATACGAAATAGCCCAAACATACAAGAAAAATTCAAGATTTAAAGACTTAGCGCATTGAGCACACTGGCAACGTTACATAATTTGGAAATAAAATTAATTAATCATATTTTTTGAAAGTTTGTGAACTCATCAAGACAATCATTCCAATTTTACTCTATGTTATGACGCAAGGATGCCACAAGGTAAGTATATAATGCGGCATCAAAAATTTGAGGGTTTTGAATGTATTTTAACAAAAATTTTGGCACTGGCTACGTTACACAAAACACCGGCAACTTTACACTTGCGAAAATTGAGTACATAAAATTGAAAGAAATTATTAGATTTTTTAATATTCATTTTAATTGTTGTTTATGACCAGGGAACGGATTTTTAGGACCCAAAAACCTATAAAAAAGGGAAAATAAAATGGCGAAATAGGCAGGAAAAGGCAAAATAAAATAGCGAAAAAGGCACGAAAAGGCACTAAAAATCGCAAAAAAGGCAAAAAAGGCAATATAAAAAGGCAATAAAACCAGCAAAATAGGCAGAAAATACATTTATTTTAAAAATGTTTGTCTTGCAAGTAAAACGAAAAAACTATAAACTAGTTTTATTATAAGAAAAATTTGTACTTTGAGCCTTTGATTGAGTATTTTCGTCTTTCGAGTTTTAACTCAGAAAACCTACTCTCTATAGTTGTGGTAACATTGACCCACAAGTTTTCGGGCAGCATATTCATTCGTTTATCGCGAAGAAAAGCCTTAAATGTATTAAATGTGCGCTCGACGTGAGCTGTTACAAGTGGTGCCCAATTCAGATGTGGAACGTTTGAAACGTTCATATTAGCAAAAATAAGGGCTGTTTCCTCGAATCAGACTGTGAATTTTTAGGCTCTTGGTAGTCTTAGACTTCGGCATTTTTGTTTAGTTTTTAATATTGAGCATACTGAATAACTTTTTTCAATAACGGCCAGGCAAACTCAATTGAAGTAAAACAATTGTTAGATGTGCAGATCAGCAAATGTACTGATAGAATTTAGCAAGCCAAAGGGTTACATTAAAACTAGAAAATTAGTGTTTGCTTAAGTATTTCATTGTATACTGCAATTTAAACATTACTTACACTGCGTTTTTATATACTAACTTTTCGCAGCGCTATTTTCGAATATGGGCATTTATTTTTTAGTATTTTTAAAAATTTTAAGAATTTTAGGAATCACTTTTTTAAAGGCAAAAAAGGCAAAAAAAAGAAAATATCTTAAAAAATGCAAAAAAGGCAACATCAAATATGTATATATGGAGTCAGGGAAAGCCAAATCGTGGTCATTCTTAATAGGATTCATTCTATTTCTTTAGCAGAAAAAAGGCAATTTCCATAAAACTCCTTCCCTGTTTATGACCAATATTTGGTTATTACTGCAGGCAAAGAGACTAGTTTAGCATTTTTTTTTAACAAATATACCCCTGTACTGACTGTACAGATTTCTATCCACTATGAGCTTCCCTCTAGCCCTCTTCACTAAAAATTACATTCTCTGTATTATTTATAATCACGCCTTTTGGCTCTCTACATATTCTCACTCTCTCATGAACCGATTCCCGATTATTTTTCACAATTTCATTGAGGATTTTCGATGGTATGCTCTTCTCTGCTTCGCTCCTTTTTTCTCTGAATTTTTTCATTACAGCTGGTTTTTTCCACAGTGTAGACAGTGTGCCAAGTAATGACAATATCCATATTTGACAATTCATACGTGAACTAATGTGTTTGTGTTAGTTGTATATTTCAATTAACCCTCAGACAACACATGTTTAAAAAAATACAAATGTTTGTTCTGTACTCAAAATTGATTTTAATCGCAAAGATAAATTCCTATTAATTAATTATATTGATTATGGTTTTAAAACAACCTTCCTCGAGCGGCACAGCGCGGACCCAATTATTAATGGTAGATACACAAGGGAATGGAAATCCTTTATTTAATAGATGTCTGTATGCTCTAGGACCTGTAGGATTTATTGCAATTGTATTGCTAATATCTTCATTGTTCCAGTGAACGTTTTTGTCGCTCTTTAACTTACTTATTTGACCTTCGGTAATAATGCATTTTAAATTTGCTTCTAGTTTTCTTAATTTTTTAATTTCACGCTTTAACTATTTGAAAAAAATAACGATTTAGAAAAAAAAATTAATCTTACTCTGTTTGCGTTTCAACTTCAACTTGTTTTATGAATTCTTCTTTTGAATGGAACGTTTGCATGTGAAGTATAAACCTGGCCCAAGACCAAAGCAGTTATGTTTCAGCGCAAAAACCACATTTCAAAGTAAAAGTTTTTCTGTCTTCGGATACTTGTGCAAAACCGCATATGGCATTCTGACTCCTTAATAAATAAATATAAAAATCGTATAAAGAGAGCTGTTTTTCTGACCAAGTCGTCGTAAAAATATACATATTTTTTAAATTAATTTCGTACATTGTTTCTATTTCCACATTGGATAGATTGAATACTGATATTTGCTTTGACGGAACTGATTCCGGATGCAATCGCCTACGCTTTAGGCTCGCACTAGAAAGGCCGAAGGTTTTAAAATGATTCTCACAAATACGTGCTGTTTGTGGCAAAGACAGGTGGCAAGCTAGTTCCCACTGTTTTTTTTTTACATATTCGTCGTTCGGTACGATGAACACGGAGTCACCGCTCTCCGCACCAGTGTTGTCACTTTACCACTATTGTGGTAGATCTACCACATTTTTGGTAATTTTTCAATTCTACCACAACTACCACATATTTTAAAAAAACTACCACAGTTTTACTGAAATAAAATTATTAACTCAATTTGCCAAAATGTTGCTTTCTTAAAAGTTGAACAGCCAATTTTCTCTTCAATATGAATTAAAAGTTATTACAATTCATTGTGAATATTGTGTTAGTTGAAGAGCTGAAGGTGCTGCCATTGTTGATGAATTTATGTTCACTGAATTATCTGAATATATGTGCAATTTGGCAGTCCTTCCTCATAGTACTGCTGGTGCTGAAAGA
>JAPVRG010208558.1:0-15088 GCA_029783565.1 Rhagoletis cerasi | reverse complement strand
TTTTCTTTTTGATGCAGAAATGTATCTTGATGGTCTAGGAACATTTCTGCATCAAAAAGAAAATTTTGAAAATAATGTCGCTTACGTTATTTTGGCGAATAGGGCTCGATATTTCCTTAAGAAAAAAAATTTTTATTTCTCATTTATGATACATAAATGTGGGAAATAGTTTTCGACAAGTTATATAAAATCAATCACTGTTTACTGCGTTTCCACACAGAAATACCTAGAAAAATGTATCTGAAGTCAGCATTGATTTTGCTTATATATTATTCATGGACTGGTGGGACAAGCGACAAAACTTGTCACATGTGATTCATTGGATAGGCAACCTGTTAATAAATATAAAATAAATAAAATTAAAATAAAAAAAGGCTGTGTATGGATCCCACGCGGAACTGAAGTGAAACTTCTTCCTATTAATTGTATAGCTTACCATATTATTCGAGTATTTTTTTTTTCTTTATAATGAGCAATTATCTTAATCTTAATCCTAATCTCAATCACAATTCCAATCTTAATCTTAATCTTAATCTTCCCTTTAATCTTAATCTTAATTTTAATCTTAATCTTAATCTCAATCTTAGTCTTAATCTTAATCTTAATCTTAATCTTAGTCTTAATCTTAATCTTAATCTTAGTCTTAGTCTTAATCATAATCTTATTCTTAATCTTAATCTTAATCTTAATCTTAATCTTAATCTTAATCTTAATCTTAATCTTAATCTTAATCTTAATCTTAATCTTAATCTAAATCTTAATCTTAATCTCAATCTTAGTCTTAATCTTAATCTTCATCTTAATCTTCATCTTAGTCTTAATCTTATTCTTATTCTTAATCTTATTCTTAATCTTAATCTTAATCTTAATCTTATTCTTAATCTTAATCTTAATCTTATTCTTATTCTTAATCTTATTCTTAATCTTAATCTTAGTCTTAATCTTAATCTTAATCTTAATCTTATTCTTATTCTTAATCTTAATCTTCATCTTCATCTTAATCTTAATCTTATTCTTATTCTTAATCTTATTCTTAATCTTAATCTTAATCTTAATCTTAATCTTATTCTTAATCTTAATCTTAATGTTATTCTTATTCTTAATCTTAATCTTAATCTTAATCTTAATCTTAATCTTAATCTTAATCTTAATCTTAATCTTAGTCTTAATCTTAATCTTAATCTTAATCTTAATCTTAATCTTAATCTTAATCTTAATCTTAATCTTAATCTTAATCTTAATCTTAATCTTAATCTTAATCTTAATCTTAATCTTAATCTTAATCTTAATCTTAATCTTAATCTTAATCTTAATCTTAATCTTAATCTTAATCTTAATCTTAATCATAATCTAAATCTTAATCTTAATCTCAATCTTAGTCTTAATCTTAATCTTCATCTTAATCTTCATCTTAATCTTCATCTTAATCTTAATCTTATTCTTATTCTTAATCTTATTCTTAATCCTAATCTTAATCTTAATCTTAACCTTATTCTTCATCTTAATCTTAATCTTATTCTTATTCTTAATCTTAATCTTAATCTTATTCTTAATCTTAGCCTTATTCTTAATCTTAATCTTAATCTTATTATTAATCTTAATCTTAATCTTAATCTTAATCTTAATCTTAATCTTAATCTTAATCTTGGTCTCAATCTTAATCTTAGTCTTAATCCCAATCTTGGCCTCAACCTCAATTTGTATTTCAATCGACCACTTTCGTTGGGATTTAGAGCACAACGATTCTGTCGCTTTTTCGTTTCATTCGATATTGGATTTACAGCCCAACGAGCGCAAAGAAGTTTCACTTCAAAAATATCTAAAGTCGATCCAAAAATTTCGGGGTATGTTTGAACCCCCAAAATCCCCCCCTTAATCCGCCACTGGTAGTAAGGTATAATAAAATCCTCTTGGGATTTGGCTACTGCGTGTGATAACTACCGTTTGGTCATCGTTTGGTTGAGTGCAATCTAAAAGCTGCTTTCAGTTGCCTGGCAGCAAAAACTCCAGTTTCTGTGTTTCAGTAAGTTAAAAAATTTCCATTCAAACCTCTTCAATGCTCTATTTCGGGTTGATTTATTACCAATTTTTCATCAAAAGCGCCTGCGAATATACAAAAGTACTTTCCTGTTTGCGATTCCTTTCATAAATCCGTTTTTTGTGTTTTTGGTTAAATAAACTAACAAATATTGCCAGCAGTCTGTTGCACATTTCTGTTGTTGTTATTTTATTTGCATAAGGCTTTGCGTAACCGAGCGCACGTTGCTTGCTCTCACATTTATTATTGAACTTATGGCAATCATAGTCATTGTTGTTGTTTAGAATCTTTATAGTAAGCAGTGGTAGCAGCTCCTCTGGCTGGTTATACGCTATTCACTTGATGTTCTTGTTTTTACCCCTTATTATTAGTTAGCATAGTTTGCGTACTTTCAACATTTCGCAGTTGCTTACTTTTATTGCTGTTGTTGCTATATATACCATTTACCGCTGTTACATTTACATGCCTGTGATGCATTCCTGCTGTTGCAAATAAATTTCAAGACTTGCCACATTTCTCTATGCCAACAGTGAAAGAACATCAGTCGTTCCAAATATCGCCTGGCTGCTGTTCGTCGTGTCGGTGTTTCCTTTGGTTTTCGTCAAGTTTTGTGAATGCGTTATTTCCGTTTACTGCCAACTGCAGTTACATAGGTACTTCACGACTAGTACATACAGCACTTGCAGTATTGCAATGAGTGAGTGACTATGTGAGCTACTGACTGAGTGGCTGCCACCGCCGGGTAAGTATTAAGGTATGCAACTAGTCCGCTTACTGCTGCTGCTGTTCGTGCAACATTTAGCGGTAATGCTTAAAAATGGCTGCGGCATACCGGAAACGGATGGTGTTGCTGCTGAAGTGGCAAGTGTGCGCGCTTGAATGCACTTTTCGACGGACAAACGCATACACCTAAGCGCAAGTACATATGAATACGCACACAAGCATGTAAGTGAATATTTAAGCAAAGAAAATGCTTCATTACATACACATATAAGTATGAATTTACTTGCAGATACTAATTCATTTAAAGTAGTAAATACTCGCCCTGCTCTGGGTAGGCACATACATATGTATGTATGTATGTATGTAATGTATAGATACCCCAGTAAGTATGAATATTCAGCGTATAAATAGCATATTTTCAGCCAGTCAAAGCCAAGCAATTCTTCTAGTTACTATGCTCGGCAGCAAAGAGTGAAAGCCAACAAGCGGTGATAAATGAAGTTTTAGTGGCTTTTGACCCAGTTAATAAATTGTTGAAGTTGCAATTTCAGTTGTTGGCACACATACATTCAGACAAATACACACTTGCATGTACATTTGTATATCTATCTAGTAAATGGAGTAATGAAAAGTGCATTTTTGAGAAGGTAAAAAACAAAATGAAGCTTATTCCGTGTAGTTTTAGCATAAACTGAAGTTGTGGGGGTCCCACAAAGCTAAGTGGGCGTAACAAGGGTGCATGAGTCAAATGTTGAACGCATGGATTAGAATTATTTTAAAACTATGCACCAACTATACTCAGACAAAGCTGGTAATAAATGTGCATAAATCTTCGGCTGCGAGAAAAATTGGAACGCATGCAAGAGCGGTGCAAGCAATGAGGCACTTAGCTGCGATTAGGAATTATTAAAGATTTATTGTGGAAGATGAGTGAGGAAAATTTAAAATGAAAATAGGAGGATTAAAATGTTATGTTAAATATTTTGTTTTGTATGAAATGAACAGAGTTTCAAGGCATTCTAATTCAGCTTCCCCCAGGAAGAGAATATTTACACGAAATTATGATGCAGCGCAAATTCAACTTTGACACACGTATGCACACTCACCCACACGTTCCCACGGGATATATAAAAAAGAAAATTGAATAAAAAATATGGTATTATGCTATGTTATCTTACGTTATGTTATGTTATGCAATGTTATATTATGCTATGTTGTTATGTTATGTTATGTTTTGTTAGGTTAGGGCGGCCGCTGTAACTCGAGCCCAGTTGCCCGACATAAAAAAAATTAAAATTAAATTTTTTCTCTAATAATGGTCGCCCCTCGGCAGGCAATGGAAAACCTCCGAGTGTATTTCTGGCATAAAAAACAGCTTCTCATGAAAACACAATCGCCGTTCGGAGTCGGCGTATAACTGTAAGTCCCTCTCCTTTGTGTGACAAAAAACATTATAATACCAACATAGGCGCCAATTTATTATTATTATGTTCTGTTATGTCATGCTATGCTATGCTAAGCTATGAAATCTTAAGTTATGTGAGGTTTTGTTATGGCGCATTTACATGGTATGAATCCATATGAACTGTTGATGCTCTAGAATAGTGTGGCTATCTGCTCCAATGAGGAATTCAATGATATGGAGCGGGATGAATATAATAAATTTATTCATATGAAAATTTATGGGGAGATACTGTTAACATACTGTTGTGATACTGTAGAGCATATGAATTTATAGCAAGTTAGATTTTCATACATCTTCCTATAAGAACTTTTACATATGCAGGGATACCAAATGAGGTTTTCCCTGTTATGATGCGTTTTTAACGTAAAAACCCATCGAAAAAGAGGAAAGCGGTAACTCTTTGACTTTAATTTACATGCCGCTGTCAAACGTTTGTAGTTTGAAAATTAAAAAGTAAACAAACAGATTCAAAACAAACAAACGGTTTATTCATGAAACTTTTTGAAAATTGAGGCAGCACACATATCAACAATAACAGCACTCCAATGAAACAAGACCTAACACGAAGTTTTCATTATTTAAAACTACATTTCATAAAATATAAATCTAAAATTTCAAAGCAACTACAAACAGAAAAATTTAATTGTTTCTTGTTTACAAAAAAATATTTAAGTCAAAATTATAGAACACATATATGTATATCGCTCCTACTCATTTCTTCATAGATTTGGTGCTTCTGACTTTTACAAAATACAGACATACCAGATCGGTGTTTTCGTGTTTTGGTGGCTTTTTGTATAAAAAAGTATATAAAATCCATAGAAAAAGTGAGGAGTGGCATCGCTACCATTTAAATTTTCAAACCGATGTCAAATGTTTGAATTTTGAAAAAAAAAACGTAAACAAACAAATTCCAAACGAGGAAATAACTATTTTACACCAGTCACAAAGACCTGTTCCACCAGTCACAATAAATTTATTTTTTTAATATTTCTATGAAGACTTTATCAGTCTAATTAAAAATGAAAACAAAAGCGTAAGAATCGTAGATGTCATATATATAAAAATCGGGAACCGAAAATAACCGCTAAATATCAAGATTATTATTTTTATATCATTGCAAAATCGGTGCTTCTTCTTTTTTCGGTCAAGAACAATATTAAAATTTGTATTTTTATTTTTTCGGGTAACTGATCGTTATTTTGAGAGCTTTATTTTGATCACAATAAAATTTTTTAATAATTTTTAGCCATTGTAACGGAGGCTGTTTTTCTATGACCGATTTAAATCTTTTATGCTCAGGAAAATTGAATCTGAAAATAACGGTTATAATGTGATCGAAAAAATAAATATAAAAAAATTATTATTTTTTGATCGGACGAATAAAACTCATAAAATAACGTTTAAATTTGATCGAAAAAATATGAATCCAAATTTAACGATTATTCATAAAAGAAAAAATAAAAATTACAAAATAACGGTTGAATTTGATCGAAAAATAAAAACCAAAAAATGACGATTAAATTTGAGTTCACAACTGTGAAGTGAAGCCGTCTCCTAAAATGTCATGTTATGTTATGCGTGCGACATTTATTTCTTTAAGCATTTTTAAACATTGCTTCACAAATTAACTTTGTTTATAATTAATTTATTTTTCATTTAATTTGCTACCCTTTACTAATTTGTTTCTCTTCATCTTCTACTGCTATTGTTTTCATCGCCTCCAACACTCTGCAATCGCAACGGCAAATGACTTCAATTGACTTGACTTGATTAATCACATTCGCGTGCCAGCAGCATTAATCAAATGGCAAAGCGCTAGCGATGTGGCAATGCTATTAATTTTATTACACGCCGCGTCAAGCTACCAGCTATTACAACCAACGTTGTTAGGAGTAAAGGGTACTGAAATTCAGCGAGTAAAAGTAGTAAACTAACTTCATGAACAGTCACTGACTCTTCGTTTGTTAGAAAATTTTGAAGAAAGCTCCAATTTGGATGCTCTGCTTCAAAACTTGACTGCTTGCAACTAGGAACTTTATACCTACAAACAAACGAGAGCAAGTAATTCGTATTGGCGTTGTTATTGCTTTTTACGTTACTGTCGCATCACTTATCTGCACTGCACTGCATTGCATTGCACAGTTGAAGGGGAAATCCGTACTTTGCTAACTCAGTGCTGTTAAAGGCATGCAGAGTTGTACTCGTATTTTCAACTGCAGAGACAAATCGACAAACGCTTATATTCACATAAAAATTATATGCAACCAGCAAAAGGCAACAACAACTCTTATTACTTAAATCCAAGCAGTGCATATAAATTTATAGCATAGCTTACCGTATGCATTACCATAAGGATTTCAGGCACTTGTGTCGTATGCAAATCACTTAGCGGTGCAGCAGAGCGACTGTGCCACTTGTGTGTTGCACAGCTTCTTGCTGACAAGCTGTTCCCTCTGCCGCTACAGCGAATTACTTTTAATGTCCGTTCATCAACTTACAATTCAACTTCAGAACAGAACAGAACATCACAAGTCGCACTCAAAGTGAACTAAAGTTCCTGCTCAACTGACATTTCCCTGGCGCTGTCTTTTTCTTCTTCTTTTTCTTCCATCTCTTCTGGTGTATGAGTATGAGTGCCGGTAGGAATGTATGTAGATATGTATGTATAAGTGCAAGCATTAGTAGTTTATGTATAATAGAGGAGTTGCCTAGATTATGCTCACTTGTGTACATCATCCTTAGTGGAATATAATTTCAGTCACTTCTCTTGACACCACCACTCGGAACTTGAAAGTATGAAGGCTTTTGCGGTTGAGAAGAATAACTATTTCCACAGAATATCTATTTTCAACTAAAAGTTTTATTTTTGTTATATGTAGTAGTGTGGTGCTTGAGTTTGGGTTTATTTTAGTTAGTCTAGTCATGGCTTAAAAATTGTATTTTCTTATTAAAGTGAAAATTTAAAGTAAACTGCTTTATTTTCATAGCTTATGTTTGACTGCCATTGAAAGTGCATAGCTTCCTAAATTATGCGGACCATAACCGCAACCGTGTATCGACTTCAAAGAAGTGTTTGGTGGTGCCCAATTGAAAGTTGCATAAAATTTTGTGCCGCCTTGTAGTCGTTGAAAAAACATGGATCCATATACACCAGACACCAAGGAATAGTCCAAGCAGCAGACATTTCTGTCTCAAACTTTCAAGGAACATCAGAATAGATATATCTAGCGAACAGAAGACCATGTTGACTAATGAATAAAATGATTTTTTTGGCACTGACGGCAACTTCTTTACTATATGAAATGCTGGAAAAAAGGGGACGTTACTTGTCTGCTCGAAGTTCTCTATGTACCAAAGTGGACGAGAGCTGGGTGATCGCAGAAGGCGATACGCTCATCCGAGGCGGGTAACAGGACTCCACTCTTACCGCTTTAGTACCAGCGACATCTGCAAGTGAAATTCTATTAATTTTTAATACAATTCAGGTGTAGGGCGCTGGTCTAAACAACTGGGGGGTGATTTTTTTTGAATACGTCTGATGTACCGGCGACAAATATAAAACAAATTAAAGAACTTAGTGAATACTTCTTGAGATTGCCGAACGGGGACAGGAGTAAAAATCGTTTGAAGATAAAAAAGTCTCAATAAACGATAACGGAATTTACGTGAAGACTCTGAATTGAATTTCAAATAGCAAAAGCGCGGCTGATCAATACTTCCATGTCGGGCGTAGGCTTTTTTTTAGAGAACATAGCTAAAAACAATCCACAATCCCTTTAACAGGAGCCAGAGATCACTTACCATTGTATTAAGGGCTAACAGGACAATTCTGGCAACTGCCCTTAAATTCACCACAGTTTTTTGAAAGACAAAGCTCTTTTCTGTTTTTCGAAAGACTAATTGAAAGATTTGCTAACTAGGAGGTCTTAGCGTTATTCTGTTTATCTTTTAGCAAAAAGTTTTCTAAAAATTAGTAGTTTTATTCATAAAAAATAAGATAGGAAAAGGTTTATAAATTGAAAAATGTATTAAAGCGTCAATTTATAAAGATTTTTAAATCTAATTTTTTTAAGAATGAGGCCATAAATGAAATAAAAAAATTTTTCGATTTAAAAAAAGAGAAAGAAATCAAATTGAATTAAAAAAAACTAGTTTTCAAAAATTAATATAAATAAAAAAAATATTAAGATATAAAATTTAAAACTTAATTTACAAAATAAATAAAAAACGAAAAATAAAATTAGTTTCTAAAAAATAATGCATTAAAAATTTTTTTTCTTTTTAAAACAATAGAATCTAAAATTGAGAAGAGAAAAAGAAATTAAAAAATAAGTTTCTAAAACTTAAATAAAATTAAAAAAAAATTAATTTTAAAACTAAATTTGAAAATTTAAAAATAATAAATTAAAAAAAAAAATAAAACAAAATAAAAATAAATTTCTAAAAATTAAATGAAATTACAAACATATTTTTTTTAATTAATATTAATTTTGAAAACATATTTTTGCTTTTTTTATTTTATGTAATTTAATTTCCTTTTCCTTTTTTTTAACATAATTCCAGAATTGATAATTGTTTTACGAAAAAATTTGATACATTTTTCAAAATTAAATGAAATAAAAAGTCTTTTTAAAACATTAAAGTCTAACATTTAAAATAAAAATAAAATATTTAAAAAATGAAAAAAAAATAAAAGAGAAAAAAACTTTCTAAAAATTAAATGGAATTAAAAAAAAATATTTTTTTAACAATAATATCTATAATAAAAAACGAAAAATGAAATTAGTTTCTAAAAAATAATGCATTAAACATTTTTTTTCTTTTTAAAACAATAAAATCTAAAATTAAAAAAAATAAAATTGAGAAGAGAAAAAAAAATTAAAAAATAAGGTTCTAAAACTTAAATAAAATTAAAAAAAAATTTAATTTTAAAACTAAATTTGAAAATTTAAAAATAATAAAATTAAAAAAAAAAATAAAACAAAATAAAAATAAATTTCTAAAAATTAAATGAAATTACAAACATATTTTTTTTAATTAATATTAATTTTGAAAAAATATATTTTTGCTTTTTTTATTTTATGTAATTAAGGGCCCTATTATGGTTCACAACTCTGAGACAACTCAACTCAACTATTTATTGGTATTGCCGTTCACAACTGTTTTCAGTTGAGTGTATCCAACTAGATTATTTGAAAAAGTCGGCAATTCGATACATATTTTGTAATTTTACTAATATATTATATTAATTATACTATTATAACAATTCAAAGCAAAAAAAAACGGAGATCAGGTACGAATTATGAGCCCGAGAATACTGGTGCCAGACAACTGTCTTTTCAGAGTTGAGTTGAGTTGAGTTGTGTTGTGTTCCACAATACAAATTTACAACTTACAACTCAACTATCTTCAACTATCTTGTGAATTATAATAGGGCACTTAATTTCCTTTTCTTTTTATAAACATAATTCCAGAATTGATAATTGTTGTACGAAAAAAATTAGATAAATTTTTAAAAATTAAATGAAATAACAAGTCTTTTTAAAACATTAAAGTCTAACATTTAAAATAAAATTAAATTATTTAAAAAATGAAAAAAAAAATAAATTAAAGGAGAGAAAAAAATTTTCTAAAAATTAAATGAAATTAAAAAAAAATATTTTTTTCAACAATAATATCTATAAATAAAAAGAGAATTAAATTAAACAAGAAATTTGTAAGCAAAAAATAAAACCGATTTCAATTCTCATTTAAAAATTTAGTAAAACCGTTGATTTCATCATGATCCAATTATCGGAACTAAACTAAATTAGTATGGGACCAACTTTGAGACGGTTGACGTGTCAAAAGTTATCTGGTAACATACATAAAAAATATATTCCAACGAATTAATAATCTCCTCCTATTTTTGAAGTCGGTTAAAAAAGAAAAAGAAAATTAAAAGAAATAAAATAAAATAAGTTTATAAAAATTATGAAATTAAATAAATATTTCACGTTTTAAAACAATAAAATCTATTTGAAAAAATTTTTTTTTAAATAAATAAATTAAAATGAGCATTCGAACCTCGGATCTCTCGAATGGCACGCGAGTGCTTTGCTCACTTGGACATTGCGACTGCTAGAGTAGCGCGAGAAAAGTGATATACATAAGTACCCTGCAGTGAAACATTATCAATTGTTAAAAATAACCAACTTTTAGTTAGCTTTTTTGCGAGATTTCTATAAATACATACCTCACTTTTAACTAGCTATGACAAAACCAACTTAAAATGAGTTGTAAAGTCATGCAGGAGTCATGCAGACGTAATCAGAAGTTTGCTTTCATTCAACAAGTTTCTATTTAAATATCCTTATACAAAAAATACTTTGAATGCACCTTTTTCATGCACTTCACAGACGCTTTTTCGAATTCAGGACAAATAAAAAGAAGATCGAAATTTTATATTATCATTTTGATGGTATGTCTGACGGAATTCGAATATGGGACCACCTACAGCAGAATACACATGTAAACAAATAAAAAAATTTATAATAATAAATAAAGTAAATAAATAATAAAATAAATAAAAAACTTATAAAATCTTAGTTAGCTTTTTTCAAACAAAATATACAGTTAATAGTTACCACTAGTGTTCGCGTATACAGACTAAAGTTAGGTATAAGCTAACGTCACGCCCTGCAGGGTACTTACACATCTCCATTTGGAGCATCAGTTGCTTTCCTTCAAAGAAGCTGTTCACCATGAAAGTTGGCAAGGGAGCTTTTGTGTAAGACCTTCGTGTAAGAATGAACAAAGTCTTTCAAACTATTTTGCCTACCGTCTTATAATTGTCTTACAAAAGACTTTCAATTATCTTTCCTAGGATTGCCCTGAAGTACACTGATTGTACTGTCGCATACTGGCCGCAATAAAAATTCTTCTGCACAACTGCAAGAAAATCATAAAAGAGTGTAAAAAATCATACCAAGACACCATACTTTTTTTTAAATTGATGGTTACACATTTTTTTTTTGTATTTTAAACAGTAAGCTCATGTTTCTCGGCTCAAAATCTACAAGATAAGTATAATAGAACATTAAAAAAATTTTTTTGGAAGAAATCCGGCAGATTTTTCACTTTTTTCGAAGAACACTATTTTTTACCTATTTTTTCAAGGCCAAAGGGTAGGTGTGGCTCAAAGGAAATATATGTCCTTGAAAGGGAATTTCATAAGCTTTCCAACCTCTTTTGCTTGATATCGAAATCTTGCTTCTATCGAAAGCGCTACGATTAATTCGTTGAGAGTGTTCAAAAAGCATACTGTGCGGCGTAGAATGTCTAATAGAAAATTTTTGCTTGCATTTCCATACACACTCTCACATATTTTAACAGTTCACTCCGCAAAAGCAAAAATAAAATACATGTAAACTTTTGTTTTTGTACTCATGCTATCGGCTTATATGAATTCGCATTGGTTTTGAATTATTTTTGTTTTCTGTATACTTGGTATTTTTTGTTTACTTCTTTTTTATGGGTTGTATGTACGTAAGTACTTAAAATCCAAACGTACTTTCAATTTAAATTCAATTCCCAGAAATCCAAATTCTACTCTCTTTTTTTAACCCCTCTATTTTTCTATCTATCCAAAGAGGCGTGTAAATTAAGTACAAATACCTAATTTCTCATCAAATATTCCAAATTTAATAGCAATTATGTTAACGAGCGGTTTGGTTATTGTTGTTGTTGTTGTCGCTTATGCTATGACTGTGCAACGCGAAATTTCCAAAAATCCTTAGAACTTTTGAAGATTTAACGCTGGGAATGGGTGTTACAATGTAATTGGATTTGTTTAACGCGAAAATGTGGAAAACTGCTACAAAAGCATACTTACTTAGTATTGCTTAAATGCGTACGAGACGCTAAACGCGATTAGGCGGGGAAATGGTTGCCAGCTTGTGGAAATTATTTTGAAAAGATAAAAAAGTGTTTTTAAGTGCTGAAAATGCGCGAAAAGGAAATAGTTTTTAGCATTGGAAATTCACAAAAATTTGATGCATGTGGGCTCCATGGTGAAAAAAGAGGAAATAAATATTTATATATATATGTATAGCCTTAATTCTCATAAAATGACGCACAACAAATGGAAAAGAAATTTGTTTCTATTAAAATTTCTTTAATCAGTATGCAGCTCTCTAGAAAAAAATTCTCGAATATTTATTTCTTCATTCAATTTTACAGCAACAGCAAAGTACTTTTTCAAGCAACAGAAATAATGAAAAATATTTCGTGTGATTTTTCTTGAGAACTGCAGACAGTCCTGTTTTCATAAAAAATAAAGAGGCTCTAAGAAAGGTTTATAAATGGAAAAATGTATGAAAACGCCAATTCATAATGCTTTTTAAATTTAGTTTATTTTTTATGAATAAGGCCAACAGCATTTATCCATATGTTATGATAGTCCGAGAGCCGACTGCTCAAAAATATGTTGCATGTTGTCCTGAAATGAAATAACCAAAATTCAATAGTTGGTATCTAGGGAAATTTGAAACCACGCACTTGCCAGGTGCTAACCTGACAGGATCACAGTTATTATTGGAATTAAACTTTCAAATTTCGAAAGATTTGAACTTTCTGATTCCAAAAGTAAGGACTTGTCATCCCTTATCTTGGCAGAAGGCCTTGGCTAGTCGCTTTAAAAAAAAGGATGCAATACTTTCAACATATTTTTGAGCAAGCGGCTCTCCTACTATATTTTTTTTTTATAAATATAAAGAAAATATGGACCGTCTTAAAAGTATAATTCAATTTATTCTTAGACAGTTATTCGTTTGACCGCGTTTCTTACCAGGTGTGTTGAGCTATCCGGTCCTATATCTCGACCACTAGCCAATGCCAAGCCGGTTTGGTGGAACACTAAGCTAGCGAGGTTTAGATTGGCGTCACAAAAGCTCTTCAATAAGTCCATATTCAGTCAACGTGGAGAAGTTTGGAATAAATATAGAACCAGCTGTGACACATACAAAGTAAGGATTTGAGCTGCAAAAAAACATTCTTATCCGAAGTTTTGTGCCATTTCGGAGTCAAAAAATGAGGCGTCAAGACATACTAACTACGTCCGGGTCTTGGTGTTATGGGTTTTAAGTACTAGCATTTACACAATAGACATTGAGAAATCATTAGTTTGTAAGGAATATACTCTGGCTGGCTTCGTAGACTTTAAGGTTTGCAAGTAATAAGTTTTAGAGCAGAGCAATCAATGCAGCTAGCAGCCACCAGAGTCAAGTACTAGGGAGATGTACTATCTCATCTACTATGGCTTTTGGTGGTAAATGAATGTCAGAAATCGCTTAAAGGAAAAACAAAATGTCTACGATCTAGTAGTTAATATTTATCTCAGCTAAATTCCTGCAAATGATAGGCCGCATCTCTACGTGGGTTAACTAAAACGACTTGGGGGTTAACTTTTCCAGCAGAACTGAACTCGGAAAAACACGAATTTCAACCTTCTCTCCTGTCTGAATTTCTTCTTCGATATGATTCGTGGATATGATTCTGAACTACAACATAAATTGGAAATGGAATGTGTAGGAGAGAGCTAAGAAGATTCTAATGGCTTGCTACCTCTGCAGAAAAGCTTTAGGAAAACAATAGAAACTGTCGCAATATAGCACGTCTGATGTGAATACCACACTCAGCAGATCGATTGTAATCAAGGACCGTCACGCTTATGACCTTTATAATAAAAATCATAATTCAACCGTTTAAAATGGGATTTATGTTTTTATTTTTTCAATCCAATTTAATTGTTGGTCACGATTTTCATTTTTTCGAACAACCCATAACCGGTGTTTTCAGATTTAATTTTTTAGATCATGTAGGATTTAAAACGATCATGAAATTACAGTCTTTATTAAACGTTTAAAAATTATCGTAAAAATAAAAATCCTAAAGTAACGATAATTTTTTAATCGTCAAAATAAAAATCAAAATTTAATGATTATAATAAAAATCAGGGCTGCAAACCGGTTTAGAACCAAACCGTCGCTATTTTCGGGCTTCGAACCGAACCACTAACCGAACCGTTTTTATTTTCAAATGCCAAAACCGAACCGAAAACCACTCTAAAAATGGTTCGGTTCGGTTCGAAATAAAAATCTACTACAGCATTTTTCAAGTTTTGTAATACACAGCTTTGTCTAATCTTTTTGATGGCAACAAACCCTGAGCCAAGATTTTAAAATTTTAGAATCAAAGTTCTGAATATGTATTTTTTGTGTACTTAACTAGACTTACGTGTCGCCCAAACTTTAAAAAATTTTATAAATATTTTTTTTTAATTTCGCCTTATTGTGTATTTCAAAAAAAAAAGAGATATTTTATATAATTTATTACAAACCACTTAAATAATAGTGCCCTTTGGTTTCGCTTATTCAAGTATGGATACCATTTCAATATCAAAAGTTCATTGTAATAAATTTTAAATTAACAAAGGAAAGGTTTGATAAGCGCGGATAACCCTTAAAGTATCCGGAAACGACCATTAGACGGAGTTTTTTTGAATACCACATTATGATTTTCAAAAATTTAATATTTGTTTAGGTAAACAACTTTGACAGATGAAAAATCCACCAAAGTAGATTCAATTGAACAGCATCTCAAAAAACCAATTTTGTGAAAAATGGAAATTTTCGTTCGATGATTTCTTTACACATTTAAGTACCGCTTAACTCAAAAACAAAGCTTGGAACGGCTTCATTCGGATTTTGGTAATGAATAACCATCAAAAACATTGTTTATGACTGGTTTGCACAATTTTAGCGTGGATGCGTTAGCCTCAGTGATGAATACCGTGAAGGTCGGCCATCAACTGCTCTTGT
>JAPVRG010208554.1:0-10149 GCA_029783565.1 Rhagoletis cerasi | reverse complement strand
GATTGATGTTAGTGAGTCAATTCATGACCGAACAAAAAATTAATGAGATAATGTCAGTCAAAATGCGGATTTTTTAGCTGAACTGTTCGTGTTAAGGAAAATTTCGTAAAAATTACAGCTATACCTGAATAAAATCAGCATCGTTCCGCTCAACTTGTTTTTAATTTGTATATTCAATATTGAAACGGTAGTCATTTCTGATGAACCCTTTCTTCATCACAAAGTGTGGATTACAAAGAGGAAGAAGGCAAAGAAGAAAAAAAAAAATAAAACAAATTTAAATACATATTCTTATGTATAATTTTTTTATAGCATTAAAGAAAGTGAATTTTTTTTATACACAAAATAAATTTGGGAAACACTGCTATAAATATACACTCGACTATTTGTAATTGAAAATGCGACGTAAATTGAGCACAACTGATTATTCTGGAATACTTGTACCTGTAAGCGAGAAGATCTCAAAGAAATAGAAATGGAATAAAGAAGACTAGATTAAATTTTAAATCTTATTTTATTCTTTCTATTTTTACAGTCAATTTCAGGAATGTAGGTATGTACTTCAATATTTACAACAAATAGTATTTATATTTATGAACAGGTGAGCACAAGGGGTAGGCTTTTATAAAATTTCATGCTATGTGTACTACTTTGGGAACACTGAGCACTTCAAAAAATATACACATATGTACTCATAATGTGATATATATATAAAGTTCTATAGTTTCGACTCTTAATGCTATTTCTGTACCAGCTACACTGAGAAAAGAGTCAGCTGAATATATTTATCTCAACACAAGATTTGGTAATTATAACCAAATAATGTAACTATTACCAAATCATGTGTTGAGGAAACCATATTTTGTTGACGTTTAGTTTACAACTCTTTTCTCAGTGTAGGAATATCCGATACAATGTTTCTAAATTTTTTTATTAAACAGACAAATGCAAACTTAGTTTTTGAGCAAAAACAACAACATACTTCAATGTTTTTTCACATAAAAATCAAGAAGTACTGTTAATTTCTTCATGATCCAACGATCGGGACTAAACCAAATTTGTATGGGACAACGCTTGAGGTACCACCTTTCCGATAAAAAAAATTATCGAAAACGGTTTACGTAGTCCAAAGTCACCCGGTAGCATACATAAAAAAATATTCCGATGAATTGATAATCTTTTTTTTAAGTCGGTAAAAAAAATATTAATTGACTTTTCCGTAGAGAAAAAATGCATTACTTTATTTCACTTAAGATTCTGTAATTGTATGGAAATGTCGCTCCACGCTGGCGTCACTGGATCAGATACGAATCAGAGATGCCAATAGAAGAAGCAGATAGCTCCGTACTTCCACCGTTTTGTGATCACGTTAGGAGAATTGATGAATACAACGTGGCCGTGACTAATGACTTGTGGAACAAACGGGAAGGCTGTGAGACCACAAGATTATTATGGCCGCGGCTTAGTAGGAGAAAGAAGAGGGAGCTACTGAAACTCAATAGGTCTGCAGCAAGAGTCCTGACAGGTGTCATCACAGAACACTGTGCTATAGCACCAATGCTCCAACGATGGCGAATACCAACAAGTACTATCTGCAGAAGCTGCCGAGATGAGGATGAGGAAGAGCCAATTTACCACTTTCTGTGTCGATATCCGAGTCTACAGTCGAAGCGGTTCAAGTACTTGGATTCACGTCTTTTCAACAGTTGGATCTCCTCGGCTTCATTAGGGAGAGCAATCGGTTTAGTAGCTTAATTACTTGAGAGTACTCAGCTACACCCCCGGTTATGAGTACGTGTCTCCTCCTGACACTCGCTTGAAGAGGGCACACAATATTCAACACATGCCCTCCTAACCTAACCTAACCTAACCTAACCTAAGATTCTGTACTCGATATTTATTCGATGTAAAAAAATATTTGGCGCTTACACATTTGCTAGTACAAAGTGGAGGGACCTACAGTTTTACGCCGACTCCGAACGGCGATTGTATTTTATGAGAAGTTTTTTCATGGCTATTAGAAAAAACTTCGATGTTTCCAGGACCAGGAATCGAATACTGGACCTACCGAGTGGTAGTGCGTACCTCCAACAACTCGGCCACGGCGGCCACCATTGTGGTTATCGATATATTTACGATATGAATGTGCACCGATAATTATAGTGGCGTTATCGAAATATAATTATCAATAATTATCGGCACATTTATCGATATCGGTATTGATACATTAATCGATATATTTGTCAATGTAATTATTAATATTGTTATCGATAAACATATAGTTATATTCTCGTCATATTAATTATTATTATAAGCTTGGTTGTCGATAACGATATCATTTAGTATGCAAAAAATTTTTATGACCCCTGTAATTGAATTTATATAGCGAGAACTAACAAAGGCGTGAATATATTCGCTATGAATGTTGGTCAAAGCTCGCCGATACCTTGGCGGGTTCAAAGGTTGTTCCATTTACGGTCAAATTCAATGGCATTTGTCGTCAAATGAGTGAAAACACATTCTCTAATGGGACTAAAAAACGGTATATCGGTTAATTTAGATCATAATAGAACTTAAGTCTTGGACATGCGCTGCTCAATTGGCTCTTTTTCATAATATAATGGGTAAAGGTACGAATAAAGGAGATAAGGTTGTGTCAAAATATGTCGACAAATTCCGTCGTCAAAATATGACATAATGGAAACCAGAACTCGAACTATGTGTTCCGTGATCGAATCGGCAATCGTATGAAAATAGTTTACGTGACTGATCGTATGCATGGACATATTGGAATTACGACGTACGTTCACTGGCGTATCGTAATTTGTCACAGAGTGTAATAGATTCAAGGCGAATTGTAATAGAAATGTTGAGATGTAAATGTCATTTCGATATTTGTAAAAAAAAAAATTATTTATTTGCCTTTAACGTTAAAAATTAAAGAAAATTAAACAGAAGCCCAACAACTTTTTTGTTTCAAAGCTCCAATTAGGTGGTTGACAGAAATAGCCCACGTATTGAGAGAAGACAGCTAAGGGGTAAAAGCAATCTTTTTTTGGTTTTAATTTCTGTTGGCTGTAAATGAAAGCTTCAGTTTTTCTTTTGTCAGCTTCACACAGTTTTGATATTATATACAACTTTTTATTAAAGTTTACTTACTTTAAATATCAAATGTAGCAAATTTATTCCTAATGACACAAGCGAAATTACTAAATTTTTGGCATACGAACGCCGGCTTGCAATCGAATGAAAATTTCTTATGTTGACACTATTTCGGGTATGTTCACGGAACGTATAATACAAAATTACGATAATAGGGATACGATCACGTATCCTGTAATACCAAATCAGTGTTTCTAAGAATCGACTAATCCGATCACGGAATGCATAATTCGAGCCCAGCTTTTACAATGGGATTCGATGACTTTCTTGGTCCATCACGTAAATAGGGTTACAAATGATTTAGTACATAAAAGAGTCAAGCTCAAGCCATAGTCGTGCATTCATCAGCATTGTTGGTTGTAGACTTTAATGTTTTAATGTTTTGTTTTGAAAAATGTGACTCATGATTGACGACAACTATGCTAATTCGAAGTCTAACTCTTCAAGCCGAGCAACAGCGAGAATTTCTCTTTGTCACGACAGTCCATTCTACGCACCTGAGCGACTTGGGTTTCACCTGTCCTAGAGCTTTTGTTTTAGCAATCTAACCTTATTTAAAATGATGAGGGTTGTTCCGAACTTTCGGTATTAACCCTTTGGAACCTTCTACAATAAACTCATATGAAAGTAAGTAAAAAATTAATAAAAAGTTCTTACACTGTATAAAAATATTTTTCCACAAATCCCCTTACATCTTCTCCTAGAAAGCGGCGCGGTCACAGATTCACACATTTGGGAGAGCTGTGGCCTGAGGCTATGCACATTTTGGCTTTCGTTTCGACTTTATGGCTGGACCAGCTTTCTCAGAAAATGACAGCTGAAACCTTTTCTAATAAAAAAATTTCGAAACCACTTTGGAACTCAAAAATTTTAAAAAGAAAATACACACAAAATATTTTTGCAATCTCGACTCTATATTTACCTTAAAACCATCGCAATCGCTCATTAGCTTTACAGTTATTGTACTATGTTGGAAAATTCAATCGCACAACTTTGCATATATTTATAAATTTTAAACAAATATTTCGTTCGCTTTTTCTAATACCATTTCTCAATTTGCGACCGCAAAATTCGTTTAACTTCGTGATCGGACTTTCACAATTATTCGATTACCGAAAACCAATTATAATAACAACAACAACAACAACATTCGTTTATTTACTTTTATAGAATTTCCCGCCTATACGCAATTTCCCGTTTAGATATTTAGTGCACAAAATAACAAATAAAAAATAAGAAGAAAAAACACCAAAGCGACGCTTTCCGTCCATTCCACTCAACTTTCGTTGTGGACATTCGTTTCGATACTACTCTGAAAATAAAATTTAACATTCTAATGAAAATTACATTTTTACTACATAGTTTAAATGGCAAAATGCACAAAATATTTTCATAAATATATTTGTACAGGCGATTTTATAAAATAAATAAAAAAAATTAAACAAATAAATTTCAAAATTTCGTTAAATTGCTAGGTTTTTGCCTTTAAGTGTCAGTTCTATATTCATACATATTTTGGTAGTGGAAAATGCCTTGTGCTCGCTGCTTTTCAAAGAGATTGCATGCAGAGGTAGAAGGAAGCGGCAGAGCTGATGGACGCTGTGTACGGACATCTGTGTTGCTTCAATTTATAAATGATCGGCGTTTTTGCTGTTTGTTGTATGGTACGTTTGTAGGTGTACTTTTGCTGGGATGACGCATAATGGTAAAAAGGAAAAAACCTATGCCAAACTCTGATATATTAGTTCCTTTGTATCTACAAATGTACACATATGCACATATGTACATACAAATACTCTTATGCATTTGCATATGTGTGTATTTTTATCTAGTCTATTTTGATGTGCGTCTTTTTCTCTGACGTGCAAGCCACTTGGGATTTTCTGCTTTGCCTTTATTTTTAAACTTTTTTATTATTTTTATTTTTATTGTTTGTTCAGCGTCTATTTCCACCGTCCCTTTTGCGCTAGATGATAAACCATGATAATTTATAGTTCATTGATGTTTTTATTATTTTAACTTGAACCGTTTTTGAGGTGCGGGTGTGATTTTAAATTTGAAAGGCGACATTGCATACCCATGTACGTACATATGTATCTGTATTAGGGTGGTCCTTAAATGTATTAAGCACATTTTTACAGCAGATTTTCTAAACCTCAACCCCTATATCGATGTTAATATAGTCAAAGATATCACACATAAATTTTGGTCCCGATCGGAGACCGTTCAGGCGTGTCGCACAGGGGTCAAAGTTCAGATTCCTCTATGGAGACTCAAAAAATTAAAAAAATTTTCTTTTTTATCTAATACCCAAAATCGGTACTTCTGTAGGCGCAGATATCACATATAAATTGTTGTCCCGATTGGAGTCGGTAAAGGCATGTCGCACAGGAGTCAAAGTTCAGATTCATTGTATAAAGCCTCCATAGAAGAATCTGAACTTTGACGCCTGTGCGACACGCCTGAACGGTCTCCGATCGGGACCAAAATTTATGTGTGATATCTTTGACCGTGGTATTACCGATTGAGGGGGTGAGACTTAAAATTTCACTTTGAGGACCACCCTAATCTGTATACATATGGATTTGTGTGAGTCTTTTCCGGTAATAATTTGTTAGAAGTTTCGGAAAGTATCGACAGTTCAGGGGTATTTAAATAAACTTCCAGAAGAAGAAGAAAAAACTGTGCTTTGTATCTATTTCGTAGTGATTTCCTGCCGATTTAATAAGAACTCAGTGTCTAACCAAATAGCATTTCCTCTGGAATAATACTTTTGTGAGAACAAGCGAAATATTTGCGAAAAAAGAAGAAGAAGAAACAAGGTGGAACTTAACATAACACTAATGCTGGATTTCCACTAAGCATTAAATGACAAATGATACCTGAGTTGGGCATGCCATGACAAAACAAATTTTAACAATTGAAATATTTCAGATATTTTTTAATGCCCAACTTTGTTAATAAAATTTTTGTCATTTAATGCGCAGTGGAAATGCGGCATTAAATAATATCTTTCTCGTTACGTTGAAAACAATAGTCAGCAAATTTTGTTTGCATACGCCATCTCTGAATTGTTCCAAAGTTTTGGTAATTTCACTTTTAGTGGAAATTCGGTATAAAGGTTCAAATTTGTATACTATTTTAGTAAATATATATTTTTATTTATTTATTTTTTTTTTTTTTGCCTAATAACAATTTATATTATTTTTAATGAAAGTTTTTGTGGAATAACAACAATAATTTATATTTGGTAGAAGTTATAGATGCTATTTTGAAGAACAACACGTCTCCTCATCACACTTCTTCATCGAGTTCACTGGGATTCGAACCAGCGACTCGGGTGTTCAAAGCCAGACTGTGTTACCCTTTTCCACGTTTTCATCTAGTCAACCCAAATACAATCAAGGGCAAATATTTTGTTGCTATTTAGACTCGATCATGTGGTTGTTGTGGTTGTTGGTTATTAGTTAAGTTCTATTTGTATAGCCTTATTCATTAAATATTTTATTTAAAAAATGCTTTATAAATTGACGTTTTCATAAATTTTTACATTTTTTTATGAATAAGGCCATTATTGACTTGAATGCATGCTCGTCAGTATTTTTGTATTTTTGTTATTTTTTCGGCCTAATAACAATTTTTATTAAGGGGCAAGTCTTGTGTCCAGTTTCTCAGTCTGAATTAGAATGTGCGAGTGTAAACTTTTAATTAAAAACACGTAAATGTAGGCAAAAGTCATGACGAAACAAAACATCGAAGTGTTACCACAGCTGATGAATTAGGGACCTCGTACACTCCGAAAAAGGAAACACTCTCCAGAGTGAGGTTCCTTGATGCCCCAAAATAAGAACCAACATTCCCAGCTCAATAGAAATGATACCGTTACCTGAAAAATCGCTGAGAAAATGTTTAAGATCGAACCAGACAGTTAAGCGGTGTAGAAGTATATGACCTTAAGGCCATGACTTCTATAAACGCATAGAGAGAAACAAGGAGGTTGACAGTCTGGAAAGCTGTGGCTACCCGGCCAATATGACTAGAACCCTTTCTTGCACACGGGATACGACAGACCATAAATCTTAGAGTAGGTTACAATTTCAAGCGAATCAAGCACTGGTATGCTAACCACTTGCTCAAAGGCAAACGTAAGACACATTAAAGAATCTGCCACATCATTGCAGGCTTTGAGCCCACATGTGAATCCTGGTTACTGAGATATGATGCAACTTTAGGTCTAGACTCTAGACGAGGTCTCGCGCTGAGTGTTAATGGTAGACCTAAAATTGCAGTGCACATCCTCCATTAGTTCTATATATCTATACACGGCACCAAGAAATTTAAAATATTCAACTCACAAATTAAATAAAAATAGCTTTTTCTCTTATAGTGACAGGTTAGGAATGTTAGAAAACGGACTCTGAAACAATCGGATAAAATCTATTTAGCTGTATAAGAAGAAGAATTGAAGTGATTTTTTAACCCTCCGATGAGTGACAGCGCCGGTGACGTTAGATTCGTGAGAAGGTCCTTAGGGACCTACAAAGAGTTGAACGATCTTTCGACTGTACCCGTGCAACTTCTTTCGTATTTATGTTGTCTTTTGATTAAATTAACGTCCTGAATATGTATTTCGAATGAAATAATATGAAGAACAAGTGAAAGTCCAATTTTATTGATGATTGATTTTTTATGGAACACAAGTAACATAAAATGAGAAAAAGTAATATAATGTAATATAATGCTTTTTATTTGCATGAATTTATGCAGAAGCGCAGCTATGACATCGATGCTACTTTGCGGAATGTTCAGAACAGACCGCTTTATTTCAGGAATAGCAGTATGATCTGGTTTTGCGCTGGCGGTTATACTGTGCGCTACATAAAGGCCCCTAGGGACCTTGTCACTAATCCCCGTACTATATATGTTGAAATCCCAATAACAAACGAACGTGATCCCGTATCGCTTCGAAACTTATTTTAAACGCTTCAGCTTACTTCTTTTTTGGAATACATTTATAAACTTTTTTCAAAATTTCATTGAACAAAAAGATATAGGCAAACGGAATACGAAAAGGTCCCTAGGGACCTTCTCACAAATCGAAGGGTTAATTAAGTACAAGCGACTTGAAATAGGCTTTGTTGTAATGAATCACTCTCACTTCTTCTTTTAATCAATATTTCAGTATCAAATCAATTAACTCTAGTATCATATCTATCAGCAATATTTAGACACTTATCGAGTTGATTGAAACTTAAAAGTGTCTAATTGTAATTTGGCAATAAAATAATGTATTTAATGTTCGTTAGAACGGGTCGTCATACAAACATTATAAAAGTTTTTAGCAGGTTAAAAACGTTTGCTCTGTAAACACTTTAAAAGAAAGCACGTCATGTTTTCTTTGTAACTAATTTTTTTTGATCCTTCCGAGAAGAGTTTTCATAACTTCAAAAAATAAACGGAAATTAAGGTCAGATAGATAGAAATCGAGCCTACGGTCGAAGGAGGCGAAAGGAGCCCAGAGCAAATTTTATGTTTACATATGTTAGTTACTATTCTGCAATTATCATTTCACGTTTATTGCTCATAGGAAATAATTACAAAGCATTTCAACATAAAATTCTTATTTTTGCTTTTTTGCAGATCGACCAAATAATGAAGTTTGTTTACAAATACATTCGAAATTTTTGCAAATTGGTACAATGGAAGTCATTCATAAGTCTTTATTATACATGCATTATAAAATTTGTTTAGTAAAATCATTAGACGACGTAAAAATTCACAATCGCAAAGAAACGATATAAACAAAAAGTGTTCAAAGAAAAGGAAAAGTAGATAGGCAAATGGAGACTACATATGTATGTATGTTTGTATGTATATTGCCATTTTTGTCATCAGTAACACAAACACAGTGCAACAGCATTCTTGGGGGTGGAATGATTCCAACTCAGTATGAAAGACCTAGAACCATATACAAAAAACTCCAAATCTTTTTGCATTCTCATGTCAACTTTTTTTATGGTCATATTAAGTTTGCAATTTTTTGCTTGGGTGTTTTTAGATTAAGTGGAAAAAGATGTTAAAATTTATATCAAAGCGAAGTATATAGTTTGAGTGCTTTTACTATAGTAAAATTTCACCCATTAGCTCTCTCACGAAAGGGTCGTTTTGCCCCCTTTTTTGGAAAGTTTGAAAAATGGGGAGGTCGCTAGGGGGTTAAAATGTTTTAGAAAATTATTATCCGGAAAATATCACGAGGGGTATTCCCATAAAAAATCTTTATACAAAGAACGTAAAAGTACACAGAAAATAAGAAACAAATATGTCTCCTTGAAATATGAAACCACTTTTTTATTTTCCAAAAAAAGTTGTCAAAACGATCCTTTAGTGAGAGAGCTAATGGGTTAAAACGTCCTACAAAAGTACGAGCATTCCTCGTGAAATTTTACTATATGCACTCAAACTATATACTTCGCTCCAACATGAATTTTAACTTTTTTCCAATTAATCTAAAAACACTCAGCCAAAAAATTGCAGACTTAAATTTCACCAGAGAATACAAAAAGATTTGGAGGTTTTACTATATTTGTCCTGAGTTGGAATCATTCCGCCCCCAGACAATGACTCTGACATTGTTGCACAGTGTAATAATAGTGTTGTCTGCAGGGCTGCAAACCGGTTTTGAACCGAACCAGTTTTTGAACCGAACCGTCGCTTTTTTCGGGCTTCAAACCGAACCACTAACCGAACCGTTTTTATTTTCAAATGCCAAAACCGAACCGAAAACCACTCTAAAAAATGGTTCGGTCCGGTTCAAAATAAAAATCTACTACTGCATTTTTTCAAGTTTTGTAATACGCAACTTTGTCTAAAAATGTAACCTTTCGGTAAAACTGCTTACCTTTTTTTGATGGAAACAAACCCTGAGCCAAGATTTTAAATGTCAATTCGAAGTTCTGAATATGCATTTTTGTGTAATTAACGGAGGAG
>JAPVRG010208542.1:0-10657 GCA_029783565.1 Rhagoletis cerasi | reverse complement strand
GCCAAGCACGATTTTGACATCGTGTCGGGGGCAGCGCTCATATGTGCGTTCCAAGCGCTCATAGAAGAGATCCTTGGATGCGTCGTCCTTCTCTTCCGTCGGGGCGTGGGCGCAAATGAGCGAGATGTTGAAGAATCTCGCTTTGATGCGTATTGTGGCTAGACGTTCGTCCACCGAGGTGAACGCCAGTACTCGGCGACGGAGTCTCTCTCCCACCACAAATCCAACATCAAATTTGCGCTCCTTTATATGGCAGCTGTAGTAGACGTCGCAAGGCCCCACGTGTTTCTTGCCTTGCCCCGTCCATCGCATTCTTCAGAGTCACTATCCGATAATTCTGAGAAGTGATCGTCATCATCCTCGTCATCAGGGAAGCGATAAAGTAAATCTACTTCTTCGAATTCGTCCACCATTTCATCCTAAAACAGACAGTAAGAATGTTATTAGTTTTAAATTATTTTCGCGAATAACATAATAAGGTTATGTGAAAAAATTTTCGTACTAACAGAGTGATATTCACGATTTAAAAGAATTATAAATAAGTATTTATTATAATTCACAATTAATAATTTCAGAAAATATACGTGGATTCGAAAAAACGCGAGCAAAATTGATATCAAACTCATGGAAACAGGTAGAAAACAGTAAAAACCAACTACACAAAACAAGAGGTAAGGACGACCTACGCGCGTTTTCAAGGTTGACCAACACGTTCCTGACGTCATGAGATGTGTCGCTTTCAAATGAGACCAATACCAACACGCTCAGTGATGGTACACCAAAGATACACGTATTTAAATCTTTAAAATGGCTCTCCTGAGCAAAACCGGTTTTTACCCTTAGGCCCCTTTCCTTTTTGCGCGTCACATATGGTCCTGCCCTAAGACAACGTGTCCATGCCGTTTTCATATACATATCTATTCAGACAACCTTGGCGAGCACGGTTTGCCACTTTGGTAAAAGGTTACCAAAAATGGTAACTTTTTTTCTCTTTAGTAAATTGGTAACTTCCGTTCTTATTTGGCAATTTTCAAATTAAATGTTTAAAACCATTAAAATATTTTGGAATATCATAAAATATCTGCATCAAAGTTAAGGCTGGTTTTCACTGTGTCAAATTCAATTGCATTTGTCGTCAAATGAGTGAAACCCCATTGTCAAATGGGACTCCAAAACGGTTCATCGATTGATTTAGATCATAATAGGTCTCAAGTCATGTACATGCGCTGCTAAATTGGCTATTTGCCCGTTTTTTGGTCCATAATATAATCGGAAAAGGAGATACAGTTGTGTCAAAATATGTCGACAAATTTTGTCGGTCAAAATATGACATAATTAAAACCAGCCTTTACATAGACGTAGCTAATTTCTTATGGAAGGAATTGGTTTTTGATGATACATATGAAATTGTGAGTTATGATTGGTGATAAACATATGTACATGGGTATGTACTAGGAATGTTAATCCAGGGATCCCGGTCTTTTCTAAGTCCCGAAAATCCCGGGATTAATTGCCAACAATCGCGGGATTTTCGGGATTTATCATTTCTTAATAAGTATATGGAATAGAGACAAAAACCCCTCTTTTATAGCAAAAAAGGAACATTGAAAATCACTTTGCGTTTACAACACTTTTGCTATAGAAATCAGCTGGGTTTTTGTGTTAAACTATTCAAATCACTGAAATGTTTAGATTCGTGTTTTCGAAATACAACACCTCAATATAAGAGCGGCAATTCTTTGTCGATTACATTAATTATACATTGCTTCAATACTAGATTTGAATATCAATCTCGGTAATGAAAACTCAATATTTACAGTTTTTCAGATTTTATTAAACTCTGTCAGGGCTCTATACATTGGTGCTAGAGTAAAGTAATTTGCCTTAACTGGTTGCATATAAAAAGGAAATTGAAAACGCAAAACTCTGTTTGGAACATTGAAACAGATCTGTTTAAGTAAAACAGGACAATCAATACATCCATTAACCAGATCATATACAAACATACGAGACTGGATAAGTCTTCAAGTGATTTTACATCAATAAGCTTACAGAGAGAATTATATGCCGGTAAGGGCTCAGAAAAGTTAAGCGGCTGTAGGGCAAAACGAACAAATTTCCGCTGGACTCTTTCTATCCTACTAGCATAACAGCTTTATATGGGATTTCATATTATAGAGACAGATTCTAATTTAGAACGTACCAGAGCATTGAAAAGAGTTTTCCTGAGTATAGGGATCTTTTAAATCCTTAGCATATTTACGTAGAAATGCTAAGTTACTATAAGCCTTCGGGATAAAGAAATTAACATGATTTGTAAAAGTGAAACCCGAGTCAAACACAACACCCAGATCTAGGAAATCATTGACTGAGGTAAGTTTATGGTTTAAAATACTATAATTTGAACTGATGATGTTTGAACTTCTAGAAAAGGTCATATGATAGCATTTATTAATGTTCAGTGATAATTTATTTTCCCAACTCCAAATAACAAGATTATACAGATCATGTTACAGATAAAGTATATCAGAGACACAAGTAATTTTTTTTAAAGAGTTTAAGGCCACCAGCGTAGAGGAGGATATCGTTTATAAACAAAACAAATAACAGAGGGCCAAGGACACTGCCTTGTGGTACACCGGAAGTTGCAATAAAGCTGTAAGATCTGTAGCCTTCAATTTCAATAAACAGCAATCTGTTCGAAAGATAAGATTTCAACCAGGACAAAAATACCGAGTGAAAACCAAGACTTTCTAACTTTCTAACTTACGTAACAAGATAGAATGGGAAACTTTGTCGAAGGCTTTAGAAAAGTCAGTATAAATAGTGTCAACCTTTGACCCACAATTGAAGGATGAAACACAATATTCCGAAAAAGTCACTAAATTAGTAACCGTTGAGCGACCGCGAACAAAACCATGCTGACAAGGTTCTATTACGCTATTAGTAGCGAAAGAAAGCTTATCTTTTACGATTATTTCAAAATTATATAATTATAATTTGAGACATCATTCCTGCTTGCATGCAATCTTCCAACGGCTGCTACGTTGAAACTAATAAAAAAAGAAAAATATAAATAAAAAAAAATCACACAATAACAAAAAAATATGATTTAATGGGCTATAAAACTGTATACGTAAAATTTTTCTCTGAATAAATAGTTTGAAATTTTGGTGAATATTTTTTGCATTTTTATAATTTTTATACAAATTTTGAAACGCGCATTTATATGCAGTTAATTATATGTTAAGTGAGGTAGGTTCTTACAAAAAAAGAATTGTAAATATTAAATATTAATTCTGCGACTAGTATATACATATATATGAACTTTTTTCAACCACAAAACTCATTTGTTGACTTAAGTTTTTTTGTATTAGTTTTATTAAATACGTATAAATTTAGTTACTGTCTTTTGTTTTGTTACTAATGAAATAATTTTCACCTTGAATAAAAACCCATTTATTTAATATTCCTTATATGGTAGGAGAGCTTCTCTGGCAATATTGATGACATTTTTCCGAGTCAAGTTGTTTAAAAACAATGAATATCAAATCCGAAAAAATTAACATCCCTAGTATGTACATAAATATGTACCACGAGGAGCCAGGGTCATGGTGTCGGCTGCGTTCCTTCGAACTTAGAAGATTAATGTTTGATTTTTCACCCGACACAAGATTGATTTCAAAAAAATTTGGTAACGAAATATGTTTAAATTTGGTTTTGATTTGATTTATTAAAAATACCAAGAATTTGTCCAAAGCGTTGAAAATCTAAAATTCCATGATCCGTATGTATTTAGTTTTTAAGTGGCATGTATAGAAATTATGTTTCTTTAGATTTAGGAAATTTGCTTTAATTTGCACCTACACAACAAAGTATAAAACAGTATTTTAGCACTTTTCATATAAACCCCTGGTCAATGTTCATACAAGCTCGCAAGTGTAAGTGTAACACCCAAAGTTTTTATCAAAAGAAAAAATGCTTTTCATACTTTTGGAAATTTTTTGGTAAATTTTTTCAACTTTATTGGTAAATTTTTTTCTGAGTGGCAGCCATGTTTGCGAGTAGTCCTTGGTTATTGTGAAGTCTTCTTTACATGCGTATACGAACGTAGTCGCGATTTTTGCTGGGTAATGCAAGATCATCATTGCCCAGGAAATCGAACAACAGCAATTAACCCACAATGAAGGGTCAATAGAACGTGAAATTGAAAAATGGCATAAAACTGAAGGACATTGGGAAATATCCAATTATATTAAAAAAAATCGTTATTGCTTTCACTCATGCTAAATTAACCTAACTACCTGCCAAAGTTATCCATGGCAATACTTTCCGTAAAATTCGTGAGTTAGATTTCTTAAATCTTATAGCCCTCAAATTTTCAATGACAATACCGACAATAATTGGATGCTCATAAATACATAGATTGGCGTTTAAATAACAAAGGGTTCGTCTTTGATCGACGTCAGCCAGAACGGTTGGTTTTCATGATTAAATAAGTAATGCAGCATCTTAATAGTCGTTGCGGAGATTGCTTTGTTTATGTTGCGTATGTTAATATGTACATACATACCCTGCCAGCATTTTCTATCGCGGAAGTCACTAATTCGATACAGCATTTCTGTAAAAAATATCGCCGATGAAATATGGTGCAGATTGGTCAACATTCGCGCCCACCACCCATACAAAATAAGTTGTTAAGTTAGAACGAATAAGTTAATGAAATATTTGTTCATTCCTCCTCGTGAAACTAAAGCGTGAAAATAATATAAATTTCAAATAAATTCTAATTTCGGCGTTCTCTTCGTGATTCAATTCGATTTAAAGCCTTTTCTTTTATATCTTCTAGAAACTTAGAAGAAATTAACTATTTCGTAATTAAGTGTGGACCAGTGTTGCCGCGAACTCAAAAAAAATTTATCAACTGCCAAATGAAGTATCAAAAAGTATCAAAAGCAAATACAACTAATAATTTTTAAATTTTTATTATATTTAAACAAACTTAAAAATAAATTTGTTTGAACGCTTTTAAGAAATTTGATTCAGACTGAACATTGGAAAACACATTTACACGCTCTGGCAGTAGCTGAGTGCGCCCAATGAAGGCCCGGGTTCGAATTCCGTCAGACGCAACATATAATTTTTGAGTTTTGTTTGGTTTTTCTTAACTACAAAAAGGCATCTGTGAAGTGCAGAACACAATCGTATTCAACCGAAAAAATCTCCAGAAAAAACTCAGTTTCAAGTACACCAAATCATGTGTTTTGTTTTGAAACAAAGACGATATGGTTTATTTTTTTTCTCAGTGTGTGTTTGCTTATTTGCATATCAAAACATAGAATTATCATAATTCATGCCCTCACATCGTATTCTTAAAAAATTCTCCTAGCAAATACATATCTTTGTATGTGTGTAAAGTCAAATCTTTTAAAGCCAATTCAAAAATATATTCATATACAGCCACAAAATTTTTCAATACTATCCAAAAATATGTATACCTAAATGCAGAGTTGTTTTGCGCTTGCATACAAGGCATATGGAAAGAAATACAGGGTTGTGTTTTCCTTACAAGAGTTACCAAATCAAACTTCTAAATACATATAAAATTTCACGACTTTAAATTATAAGAAAAAAATTTAGTTTTCCTTTACACTGACAATATTATTCATAGTTTTCACAAATCCATTTCTATCAGGAAAAAGTATCGAAATTAGGCATATGGGAACAAAGAAAAAGAAAAGTATCAAAAATGATACAATTGTATCAAAACGGCAACACTGGTGAGGACCTCCCAGCTAATATGTGGCTGCTGAAATATGCGTGGTAAACATTCTACCTGTTTACATACGTCTTTCCTAGCTCTCCTTGACAGTTCGAACTTTAACATCAAAGCACGAAGCGAAGAAGGTAGGCAACAATAAAAGCTTTGACAGCTTCTGCGTTCCCTTTTCCTCTATATTTTATCTGTGTAAAATAGATAATAGTTTGCATTAATGCCAGCAATAATAATTCATATTTACTTTATTTTTGTCTTTAAATGCAAATGCAAGAAAAAAGATACATGTATACAGCTGATTTACAAAGCGCGCAAAAGTTGAGAGTTGCCCATGATTTCGCTTCGCTTTGCTTTCCCCGCATTCTATTTAGCAAGAATCATATAAAATCATGTATTGAACTTATCTGTCAAAGCGGAACTCTGGAGCAAAGCGAAGCAAAAGTCGTATGTAAACAGCCCCTTATTCTTCTTTTAGTTGCAACTTTACACATGACTCCAGCCATGACCGCTGCTTCTTTTCAAAAACTTTTTTCGTTCTGTTACATAGAACCCATTCTTTAGAAAACCGTGTCGTCAATAAAACTCACCTACTTTTTTAATATCTCATTATCTCACTTGGTGGAAACACTATTTATGACAAAGTCTTTTAATTTCAAAACGATGTCACGAGGATTTCTGCGTTTCACTTGGCACCGCAATTCGAAAAGTTGGCTTATTTGCACAGAGGTTTCCACTGAAATATTGAAATAACTATTGAATAGGCACTTTGTTGCACCTCCACTTTTATTTATTTATTTTGTTTGTTAATACACACTTTGCAGTAAGCACACGAAGTTTCCAAAATATAATTTTATATAATTTTTTTAAACGCCTCTGGGAGTTTAAATCAAAACTGGTTCATGTGTGAAAAAACATATGGCCGTAAAATAACGGTACTACGAATATGCCAAAAGCAAGGAGAAAATAAAAGGTTGGCTGACATATTGTAAACATTCATACCTGTCAGAAAATATAATTTTATACACATGAATTTTATTTTCTTATGCGAAAATTGTATATTTAATGTGAGCGTGAGAAAGAATTCCCAAGCACCAAAAAATAAGTTTCAACTGTAATCTAAAATTTTGAGGTTTGCTTGACTACATTTTTAGAGCAGTGAATATTAAATTTTTAGAATTTTGACCGCACTTGTTACACTGTGCGGCGCACAGTGGTCAGAATTCCAAATCTTGGTGGGCAAAACTAACACTGGCGCCACCTAGCAAGACTATTTTTAGCAAAGATGCTTCTGCTTACATAACCTGCATTTATTAAAAAAAGCTGTCAAATTGGCCCATAAATTCGTTAGATATATGACTTTTGTTTTTTTCTTTGCGGCAGATCTTCTGATGGAAACGCCCATGTATCGAAAAGTAGCAAAAAGTATTTATGGTTGTGAAAAGTTTTAGTCTTAATAAACGTAGTCCTAGAAAAAATATTTCGAAATAATTCTCGAAATTTAACTTTTGTCGTATTGAATTGTGTAATATGCAAAATCGCAAATACTCACATTTGTTGACAATTTTTTAATGTAATAAAATAGTTTACAGTATCTTAAAGAATGTAGATCAAGCTGTCAAACTGATATACGAATTGTTAAAGTACGTCAATTTTATACGCCGCTACCGGCGTTCAAGTAAAACTATGATGGTAATATCAACTATGCATTGATACAGCCATATTAAACTATTTTGGCGGTTAAATCATAGAAAAACCGGTGCACGAAATATAATTAAACATAAAAATACGAAAGAAACGAATTTAAGAGTACGATTTTCAGACTTTTTTCTTGCCAGATTTGGAATTCAGACCACTGTGCGGCGGTTGTTTAAAAGTGTGTTTTCTTTATAATTGTCTGGACGCCTACCTTACACAAACTATTTGACAACTAATATATATTCTCAATTGTCTTGTCTTGTGCAAACGCAAGAATACTTGAAGGAACTTTTAGGGTTTTATTTTTTTTTTCAAAACTTCAAACAGTAGATATCGTTCCAGAACCTGTTAAAAAGATAGAAAATCGATAGAAATGTTTATTGTTTTTGTGAAATGAGCTACTATGGCGAAGTAGTGGCATCGTGGCCTTAAGCGATAAAATTCTCTTCCCATTGCTGGCAGGGTATGTGGATGCACATATATATACATATGTATGTTTGAAGCCGGTGTGTATTAACTCAGTGTATATTAAAATTTCGCTTTCATTTTAGTTTAGTTTTTTATTTCCTTTATGTGCGCTGCTGTGAGTTCTTTATATTTATATGTGTATGTACATTTGTACATACATACATATGTACTTATGTATGCATTTATGGGAATTTCTACTTTAATACTCTTTGGTCCACCGTTATTGTTATTTATGATGTGGTTGTTGTAAATATTTTTTGTTGCTCCTGATTTTGCTGATGTTGTGTTAACTATTCAAGGCAACATAACTGTAGCATCGACGACGAACCTGCAGAAGATGCTAACGTGCACACATACATAGCTCTGATGGTGCGGGGTTTGAACAGTCGTTTGTTGATGCATTGGTGGACGTTGGTGGTTTCGTTTATCGGTCGATGAATCGCCTTTTTGTGGCACGAACGCGTAGCTGCAGGCGATTTTAACCTTTTCGGCTCAATTTTAACTTTTGTTTTGGCACCGTTTCTTGGGCATCAAAGCAACTTTTTGTTGCAAGCTTCGTCTTTTTTATTCCCACTTGTCAATGATGTTGACGATGAACTACTTTTTGCACTCCCACCACTGCTGTCAGTGATTGTTTCGCAATTTCGCAATTTCGTATGGAGCCTTGCTCGTTTTTGTTAACGGCGGCGTCATCCTCAACATTTAAACTTAAGCTTCTGGGTGGCGCCACGCATCACACTTTAACATGTATGGAGCAACGCAAGGCAGTGAAGCATTATTTCCATTTAAAAGACAAAATTAAAACCGCAGTAAATACATATATGTAACTCCGAAAAATACTACATGGCGTCTCTGCATCGAGCAAGCCTAAGAAAAACTCAAATCAAAGTATAAAGGTGGATAAAGGGGAGTTTTCAATAAAAAAAAATATTTTATGAGTGTCAACAGCACATCGACAGCGAATAAACACAATTATTTTTATTACTTAGGTTATTTCTGATTAATTTGATTATATGACATGATGTCCAAAACTTAACCGTTTTCACGATATTCGATTTTAAAGATTATTAAAAAACACAATTTTTTTGCATGTAAGACCACTTTTTATTAAATGTTCCTTCAAGGATCCGAATTTTTTCTGTTTTTAGTTAAAGGGTATGTCAATTAATGAAAATCATGAATAAAACTTGGCTGCTTGATAAAGTTTTGAATTTACGATTTTTACTAAGTGTTACCTAATTCACATCATTAAAAAAATTTTATGGAAACTATTCTTCCAATTATTTAAATAATTAGTATGTCTTTTTAGCTATCCAAAAAGTTATAATACTAAAATGAATGGCGTAACTCGTAGGCGGATTGCGGCCCCTACGTGACTAAAACAAAAAACTTAACAATTTGAACTTTCTTATTCATTAGGGGTATTCATCTAAAGTGATAAACTGCCGATAACGTGATAAAATAATAAATTAACCAATTTCCCATACACATTTATAATTTTATAACGTTTATCGGCCGTTTATCACATTATATGAATACCCCTATATAATTTGTTCTCGACATGGCCGCCCCTATTTCTGATAAAAATTCTCATTCTTTTGCCTTTTTTTAGTTTTCGACATGACGTCATATAACCAAATTAATCAGATATTACCTAAATAATAATTTCCTTAAGTATCTAGGACGACTTTCCCGGCAACCCTGTATATTTACCCGATTTCTTAAAGAAAATTCTAGAAATAATAAATAAGGAAATATAATGCTTTCTTTACGAACTATTTAAGATTACTCTACTATTCATTCAAAATACTCTGAAAACATGGTTTGCAGAGTACACATCCTTTAGTGAAAATTGAGTAGACTGTTATAAAACAAAACAGTTTTATTTTCCTCTCTTTGAAACTGGCTTACAACATACATGGACCATGCGTTACACATACTTCTGTGCTTATGTATATTTAACGACCACCGCAGCCAGGTTTAGAGTTGCATACTGCACTCGATAGGATCCATATTCATGACATGGCTAAATCGACTCAGCTCAACGTTCTGATCTTCTCTTCTGGTACTTACAAACATCGGACCAAAGTTTTAATACCATTTCATGTTCATAAAAGGTTTAAAAATAATAGGCCGGGGAATAAAATTGCCATTGAATCGGGGTTCGATACAAGTACATACTTTCTTTCGATGCCTACTCAGTACTGGGTATAAAAGCATCGATACCCGGTATTGGAAAAAAAGTATCGAGAATGTTCTTATATTTACTAGTATCGTTTTGTTCCTGATCCATATTCTCCATTTTTTCGAACACGCTTCTTTACTCATTAGTAGAGAAGATAAAAATATGCGCGAAAAATCCCGTTAAAAAAAAATATGCACAATAAAATTCCTTAATTTTGATTAAAAGAAAGACAATGTTATTTACTGTTACAGAACAAATGCTTTTATTTCAGTGTCAGTCTTAAAATTCTTTTCGCATTAAACCTCTGATTTTAGTTACTAACTAATTAAAAGCGAGAGCAAAAATACTTAAACAGTACAAGTTAATATAAATATACCAAAAATTGTGTATTATAAAAAACAAAATGAAAAAGCTAAAAATTAATTCAGTGTATTGCACACTTGTTTAACACACAAGTACTATGTACATTTTAGGCATATGACTTGTTTCTAAAATTAAATATATGTACATATTAGGGGAGGATGAGGAATGCT
>JAPVRG010208539.1:0-15596 GCA_029783565.1 Rhagoletis cerasi | reverse complement strand
AATCTAGACTGATCGATATGTTATTAGTGTTAGCTGTGTAGTCTGTAAGAATATTTTGTATTCAAAGACTTGAATAAATAAAACAAAAAAAATCATATAACAAGCACCGCATAAATCCACATTTCAAACTTTGCACAAAAATTATAAAAATTATGAGAATCTCCCCAAAAATTTCAAACTTCTTTTTCAGAAATTTTAGAAAAATTTTAGGTATACAATTTTACATATAGCCCAGCAATTTTTAGTAGGGTTATGTGTAATCTTCAAGTGCCTACAAAATACCGTTGACTTTTGAAATTTTTTTTTTTACCGACGGTTCACACAATTCCATCTATACAATGAATCTATGCTCGACCATTACTTTTATATGGAAGAAAATGACTAGCAGCGTAAGCGAAAAAAAAATTAACGTGAATTCTTAGCCACATAAAACTTGCAACCCATCCTACTTAAATTTGATGGGCTATAAATCTGCATACCAAAAATTTTTTAAAAATTCTAAATAAGTTTGAAATATTATAAAATGTTTGTAAAAAAATAATTAACATAAAATAATTGAAAATGTGACCAAAAAATAGAACAAACCCGTTCAAATGTATCCATTGTTGCTAAACAGTTTTCTTCTCATAAAATACAATCGCCGTTCGGAGTCAGCGTAAAACTGTAGGTCCCTCCCCTTTGTTTCACACCATCAAGGCGCACGCCACAAATTGGAGGAGGAGCTCGACCAAACATTTACATATTGTGTGAGGGCTAATCTATTATTATTATTATTATTATATTTTATTATTATTATTATTATTATTATTATTATTATTATTCCAGTTACTTTTAGTACCACAATTGAAAAAGAAAATATGGAAATATTCAAAAATAGATCAGAAATATTTAGTCCTACTTAGTCGTATTATACCCAATTTCGTATGTTTCATTAGAAATGAGAAATACAGAAATACCCGGGGTTCTTGGCAAATAATCCCACGATTTTCGGGACTTAAAAAATATTAGGATCCCGCGATCCAAAGACTGACATCCCTGACATCCCTAGTGTGTATGTACACATGCATATGTTTACTTCAGCGATTTTTTGCAGTCTATTCATGGCTTTGATCAGATGTCTGCACTTTTAGGATTTTCAGTTTTTTTTGTCCATTTCTTATTATGTGATCATCCTCTTTTAAAAACATTTTATTCTCTCTTTTGATTTGATAATAAAAACCGCATTGAAATCTTACGAATTTAAATATTCCACACTCCCATACAAATACACCTACATATTTTTTCGTGCGAACATCTACCTGCGCGGGTGCAAACACATACATACATACATACATATGTAGGACAGGTGCATGCACTGAATTCTTTTTAAGTTTTTTAGTCTTATCGCAAGCAAAATTGTCAGCTGCAAACGACAAAAGCAAATGAAAATAAAAAATCTTTTACAATACTCGTAGTAGCGTCAGCAATCTCGCTCCTGTTCTTCTCGCTCCAATGCGCGCCTATTGTATTTTTAAAGGAACAATTTTTGGTTCCTGTTGATTTTGTATTTTAATTAAAACCACACAAAGCTCATTCCTTTTTGCTGCTTGAATGTTTTATTTATTTTGCTGCTATTTTTTATTTATTTATCTAGCAAATTGTCTTCTTCAAAGCCGAGAATATTCTTTTTGAACTTACATAGATAAATCAAATTTCAAGTACAGACGAATAATTTCGTGTATTTTTGAACCAGCCCAGCAATAGCGTAAGATGGTTGCCGCTGTGATCGAGTGATTAGAGGTGCGCACTGCCACTCAGTTGCTCCTGGGTTCCATTCCTAGTCCGAGCAACATCCAAAAAAAGAAAGTTTTTCTAATACCAGTCACCCCTCGGCAGGCAACGACAAACCTACAAGTGTATTTCTCGATAAAACCATTTGCCGTTCGGAGGCGGCGTAAAACTAGGGGGCACTAGCTAATGTACAAGCGCCAAATATTTATTTATTTTGATAGCGTAAGAGGTGTATCTTTGAGACAACTCATTTCTTCTTCTTCTTGTTTGGCACAGTAACCGCCTAAGCGATTTTGGCCGAGTCCAACAAAGCACGCCAGTTGTTTCGCTTCTGTGCCAATTGACGCCAATTGGAAATGCCAAGTGAAGCCAAGTCCTTCTCCACCTGGTCTTTCCAACGCAGAGGAGGCCTCCCTCTTCCCCTGCTACCACCAGCGGGCTTCGAGTCGAATACTTTCAGTGCTGGAGCGTGTGTGTCCATTCGAAAGACATGACCAAGCCAGCGGAGCCGCTGTACTTTAATTCGCTGTACAATGTCCATGTTGTTGTAAAGCTCGTACAGCTCATCGTTTCATCGTCTGCGATACTCGCCGTTGCCAACTCGTAAAGGCCCGTAAATCTTCCGTAGAATCTTTTTCTCGAACACTCCAAGGGCTGCCTCACCGGATGTTGTCATTGGCCATGCTTCTGCGCCATATATCAGCACGGGCATGATGAGTGCCTTATAGAGCGTGGCTTTCGTACGACGAGAGAGGACTTTACTTCTGAAAATAATCTACTCAAACGTTAAGATAAAGCTTCACCTAGTTTTGCTAAAAACAAATAGAGAATTTTGAAAGTTCTTCTTTTAAAATTGAAATCAATCTTTGGCAAGCTAACTTCATTATTAAAATTTCCAAATGAAATACCACCTTTCCCGCGGACCTTTCGCAGAATCAACGGCATGCGTTTGATTTAATTTTCCACACACCACTCAAAGTGAAATTGCAAAGCAAATTAGTTGTTAATTTACATTTAATTGCAGGTTAATTAACACAAATATGCTGCCAGCTGCCAGCAAAACAAACACAGCTGTTCGGCCCCAAAGCTCCACTACATAAATTATTTAGTACTAACGCCCGCCCATCCACACACACAAGCGCACAGAAGCATTAGTGCTTAATCAGTTGTACTCATCGCACAACGAAATCATAGATATAATGAAGCGCACAACTGTTGGTTTATTCTCATAGCAAACACATGTTGTACAAGAGGTTAATGTCGCGTTTGACTTCTTTTGTTATTTTTTTTTTATTACATACATCTCACAGCAGGAAATCAAAGCGTTCATCACAAGTGCTATACACACTTACATAGCAAGCTAAGCTAATATGCAAATAAGTTATCTTTCAACTCTAATTCGTTTTTCTGACCTTTTTCTTTCAAAAAAAAAAACATTTGCTGTTTGCATGTTATTTCTTTTTCTACGCACTCTTTTGTCTGACCGCAATTTTATATTTTCTTTTGACCCAACAATGCTGCTTTTATCATCTAAGCAAAAAAAAATTAACTAAGGGAGCCAATCAGCTCAAGCAAGTAAACTAAAAAAAAACTATTAAAAGCCCGCCGCAAACGCTTTAAAATGAAATGCAGACAGAGTAAAAAAAGCAACGATTATGCAAGAAAGCTTACCGTGATTACAAATAAAAATATAAAAGGGATTACAAAATGGCAAAATTCATAGAAGAGCATTTGTTGGGTAAATCCTTTTTGCTGGTTTAAAAAAAAAAAATAATAATTTTGAGCAGTATGTATGTAGTTGTTTATTGGGTTTTATTTTAGTCTGTTGAGTTGATTAGTTGGTGTTTAATTCGCAATGCTAGCCTGAGACGGATTTACATCGAGATATGCATACATATATACATACATATGTCTGTTTCAGAAAGCATGATGCTTAGCCCCCACCACCACTCCACTCATCGCAGTTCATTCATTTAATTCACTATGTGGGCGACTGGGGCTTTCTTGTCCCTCAAACACCAGCACACACACACAACGGTTCGTTTGTTGGCAAATGTCGTTGTTATGTTTCATTAAATCCACCTTACACATTCAAGCATACATAGTGAACATGTATTCATGTATATACATATGTACACCCACACCGTCACATATGACATCGCTTGCCAGCGCAGTGGGAGCACGGCTTTGTCCAGCTTAGCGAAATTGTGAGCAGCTTAGCTGTTTCGTTTCGTTAGAGTGCCTGCGTCGTTGAAATGATTGAGATGGTACCAATGAGCTGCCTAATGGTTGTCTGCAGGTCGTCAGTTGCAGGTTTACACTCCTTTTTAGTGAAACTGTATGTCAAATATTTTGCTTTTTGATTTATTTTGCGCTTCAGTTACTCTCTTGTTGGGTCTTAGGGCGACATTAAATTTTAGTGGTGTTGAGACTGTTGCTGTGTTGCTTTATGATACCTATTTTTTTTTTGTAAAAGACTGACTAAATGGCGGACAACCTATAAAAACAAATATGATTTGCCTGTCTAGAGAACCACAAAAACGCTTTCACTCTATGATTTTCTTTCACCGAGAGAGAAGTTTAAACTACGTGAATGCTTTGCGTCCTACAAAGCTGTAATGAATTAATAGATATTTATAAAAAATGTGTGGTAAAAAGGTAAAAGTAAAGTGAGTTTGGTACATGAGATGAAATGTTGGAGGTTAATTATTTCTAAATTTAATTTAATTTTTGCGAGGACATTTCACTCTTCCTTCGCCTATTTGATTACCTTATCCTTCTCATTATTTTAACTGTACGCTAAAAATATATAAAAAAAAAGAAATACCTCGCAATAGCGAATGCGTTCGCTGAGCTGACATAAGGCCGATCTGTCCAAGAGAAGGCCACATGTAGTCAAAGGTACACACGCTCTCTCTTTTCTCTGTTAAACTGATTCGAGGGCGCCACTCCTGGCAATCCGTATAGATAAATAAGTCTGACTAAAAAAATCAAACGCAACTGAAAGGCAGGTGAGCGATCCCAAGGGCCTGGGTGTCGATATTTTGGTGTGAATAGATAAGGCTTGATGCCAGGAGCTTCTGGTGGGCAAATATCATTTTTGGCACAAATTTCAGTTATGTGGTTTTGCAGAAGCACGATACGTGGTTTTTTACTTTAAACGTTGATATATTTACCTCCATTGTCAGAGTCGCGCACAACTGCTGGTGCCAATCAAATGCCTCCTTTCCCCTGTCAGCCAATACTTTCATCAAGTTTCGTTTTCCCAACCACAACCTCCGCGTACTCATCTCTTGAGAAGATCTGTGTTTTCAGGGATAAATCCGAAGCCTCCAAGAAAACTAGAATATCCCGAACCAGAGTCATTATTACGTTAAGTGCCAGAGTGGGAGTGATTCTAAATGCTCCACTAATCCTATTCCTAATGCTCTTCTACACTACGCGACTAGCGTAGGAAGAAGCTATCTAACGATACGATACCTGCAAAGTCTTTTGGTGCAGCTACATGTAATGCCATTGAGGCCCACTGGCGTGAATTCTTCTCGCACAGTGGAAGAGCCCCACAAAAAATATGGCAAAAGTACTAATTGTGCACCGATTTTGCTATAATTTGTTATCTGCTGTATTTTTGCTTAGCAATGAAGAAATCTGAAAAATCGCATATATTGTCAAACTGCCACGCAAGCTACACTAGAGGGCGGAATTGGTAAATGTTATCCGAATTGAATTAAATTCGGGGTTTGGCTTAGTTTTAACCAAAAAAATTTTAATCGATTTGCTATTAATATCTCTTAAGGAGTTTCGGAAAAAATCATGAAATATATCTTCATTTCAGGGGAGATGCAAGTTATGCCTGAGCTCATATCTAGTCATTTCAGTAATCCAATCATTTCTAACAATCTAAAAAAAATTCAATCTTCTAACCGAATTTTCAAATAAACTAAACCGCGGATTAGGCCGAAATTTCATTAGTGCCAATAGACAATAATATTTGATTATCAAAATCAACTTACAATAAAATTCATATGTGTAACGAGAAAATATTTTTCATTTAACTGCAAAGAAAAATACTTTCATCCATACATACATACTTATGTTTGTTTGTATATGCCTCCTAAAACAGTAAACCAATCAAATTTTACACATAAACGAATTTGAAATGCGAATAAAATTGCATTAATACATATGCACATATACATATATATAGATGTATGTGTAGATGTAACTCAACTTGCTTCCGGCAATTTTTCAGTCCCAAATGTGTAGCTCCCTTGTCAATTTGTTTTCAAGCGAGCCTTGCATTCCGGCTATAAATACATACTCAACATACACAACAAACTCAAGCACATGCGCGTGTATATTTATAAAAAAATATTTACGCTGATTAAATGAAAACATTCCAGTGATAGCTATTTTGAAGCTTAAGGCATTTGGTCACCCAGTCAGTCCATCAGCCATTCAACCAAGGAGTCAGTAGTATCAACAAAAATGCCAATACCAACAACAAAGGTTAAACACCATCGATTTAAAACAAAATGAGGCGGTTATGAGCCTTTCAATTGTTAAGTAAGTTTATAAAAAGGAAATTGATGTGAAGTGTGTTAGTTATGTGCCGCCATAAAGTCAAGCCAAGTAGCGTTGGAGAGACTTTATGTGAGTACAGGGGCTATAGCTACAAAATGTCGGTCGAACGAATTCTTCTGTATGAATGTTTGCATTTACACTTACAGATGTACTGCTGTTGTTTTTTACAAACAAGACCAAACCGGGCGGTGATAATGGATTAAATGGCAATTTGGACGGAAATGTTGACACTAAAAAAGGCAAACAGCGAGAACGAGAAAATATTTTCTAAAAATTGCGAAAGTTAATAAAAAAAAGAAGTAGTTTCCACAAATGTGTGGCGAAATGGGCATGTACTGTACATAAATACATATACATCAGTATTATGAAAATGATGCCGCGTTTTTGTAAAAAATAAAAATTTCTCTTTGGGGTTTATATTAGCTATACTATTTCAAACATTTTAAAGCTGTGCAATTTATTTAAAGCTTAAATCCTTTCAGTTGCTACAAAAATTAAGAGACTGAGAGTTTCACGCCGCTTTTTATGGAAGCTCTTGCATGACAGAGGTTTTCCATTGCCTGCGGAGGATAACTGCTTAAGAACTTCAAGGAATCCCAGTTAAATTACCCTCACATACCTCAACTATTCAGGACATACACGCCAAGGATATGATCCCAGGATATAGTATTATTATGAAAGTACACCTAAAATTAGTTATGCAACTATAGTTATGAGAACAAAAATTAAATTTTATCATCAAGCAAAAGCATTGGATTTTTGAAAGGTTTGCCGTCTAGCAAATTCTTTTTAATCAAATTTATTACAAATGTGTGCAAGTACTCTATTCAAATTTCCATATGAATGCTTAATATTAAAAATTTGGCTTTCATTTTTGGTAAATTAAGAGCTGCAAATACAACTTCGATGACTTAAAGCTAGACATAAAGTTCTGGTAGGTTTAAAACACTTGGTCATTTGAAAGTTGGAGACTGGACAACAAATTTTGGTCATTTTAAATTTGGATAAAAATTTTTGGTCAATAAAAAACTGGACAAATATATTTGGTTATTAAAACCTGGACAAAAATTTTTTGTCATTGCAGAGCAGGACACACATTTTTTTTACTTAAAAAGTGCTCGTTTTTTTAAACACTTGACGTAAATTTTTTTTATTCAAAATTTTCTAATTTTCGGTTATTTGTTAGCTGGGCACACATTTTTGATCCTTTACAAGCAGGACATAAAATTTTGGTAATTTAAAAGGTAGCCATCTAAAGAGAATAGAAATCTTCGATCATTAAAACACCGGACATATTTTTTTTAATGCAAGAACTGAACATAAATTTTTGGCCATATAAAGATCAAACAAAAATTTTTGGTCACTAAAGAGCTTGATTCAAATTTTTTTATATTTAGAAATTGTAAATATATTTGGCTATATAAAACGGGACTTAAATTTTGGTTCTCTAAAACCGAAAATTTTCTGATGTATATAAATTACACAGAAAATTCAAATAAATTCTTCGGTCTTTAAAAAGTGGATATAAAACATTTATTTGTCTTTCAAGTACCCTTTTCCCTCTAATATTATGTTTTTTTTAATTATTCAAAAATTGTGTTCAGTTTCTTTCAGCCCCACTCAGAGTCATTTAATGATTACTTAAGGTTTTCCTCAGTAACGATTTGAAAGAATTTCAAATGTAAAATCTTTCAAAATCGTTACTGAGGAAAACCTTAAGTAATCATTAAACGACTCTGAGTGGGGCTGTTAGTGACAAAAAAATTATGTTCACCATTCTCAAAAAAAAAACGATGTCTAATTGCCAAAAATTTATGTCCAGTTTAAAAACGACCAAAAGTGTATGCCAAGTGTTTCAATGCCCAAAAACTCATTTTTAATTTATAAATTAATTAATATATCTGACTTGTTTAACTTCCAAGCGTTTTTTTAACAGAGTCGTAACTATCTCCCAATATTTACAAGTATGCATAATTACTTTGTTACATTAATATTTTCATAACAAAGCGCCAAAATAAGTTCGCCATTCTCACATTTACATGCCATCATATGAAACTTTTAGCATTTTATTTGTATCACTGGTGTCACCGCAAATTCACTTGTCTCAACCAAATGTCAACCTTCCATACTTTTCTAAAAAGCAAATAAACATATCTGCAAAAATCTCAAAATTTTCCGCTGCAATGAGCCTGTCAACCTCCATTGACATGATCATAATGTATTTGGATTTTTATATTGACCGCCCTAATCTATGTACTCGTACATGCATCCGGCGTTGTCCTCTTACTTACGACAGACATGCCAAAGAACATGCCCAACAAACAAAACCAAACAAAAAGCAACAAAGCGACCCTACAGAAATCCTTCTCAAACAGCTTTGCTATTTACAGGCATTGTTAAGCTAGTTTGCTTTCCGGCCGCCAGCAAACTTCCACTGGCTGACTGATAACAAACAATGACTGCTACGGCGCAACAGAAAGCTGTTCTGCTTGATGTGGGTCAACGGTGACAACGCAGCACAGCACGCGCTGATGGATGCGACGTGCCGTTGGGCCATCAATGACATTTATCAAAACGAAAATGTGCGCAAGCAGCAGAAAACAACAAAAGCAAAAAATAAATGATTCAGTAAAAACATCATTAAATGAATTGAGCTGTGCAACCTGCTCAACTGCTGAGCTGGTGAGCTGGTGAACTAGTGAACTGGCACAAATAAATACCAGCACAGCGAATACTGACAGTGATAACGGAGAGCCACGAACGAACAGAAATAAATGAACAAACATGGCTCACAACATTTGGAATTAAGTGGAAAGAAGGTGGTGAATTAGCGGCTAAGAGGCGGAGGAGGAAGGGTGAATAGTAAGGCCACGGTAGCCATTCCCACATTTTGAGTGGCAGTTGCCGACAGCAGCAAACCAACATCGCCGGACTATTTTTAATACCGAATGCAAAACGAAACTCAAATAATGGAGAAGATGTTTTAATACTCAACACCAACAAAAATGTTTGTGAATATATATATGTAGTGTATTCTTTAAGTGTGCGCTTTTGTTAAAAGTATGAAAATTACTTGGAACTCATTTTAAAGAATGATTACATGAAGTGTGATTTGGGTCGAAGCGTAAGTTTGGATATTTCAAAACTGTTAAACGGAAGTATTCCTTCTTGTTGCTACTTTAGATGAGTTGAGCAGGAGTAATGATCTAAGGGTACTTATGTAAAGGAATACATATATTCATTCCCGAGTCTACATACTTCCACCCATTTCAAGCGCCTTCTGATTTTCAAAACTGCTGCGACCTTCATCTACACACATACATACATATCAACATACAATAGGCAGCGCGGAAACTCAATAGACCTTTGTACAACGGGGCGTATGAGCAACATCGCACATCGCACATTGCACATCGCACATTTTCATCTTTCTTCCTCAGCACAAAGCTAGCGCAACTATTTTTCCTGTTTTGTGTCGCAAACGCTGCCGAATTCAATGTCGTCTGTCGGCAAAACTAATGGGCGTGGCAGCAAGCACTCGAGCACACAATCGCACATTTCCAACCTTCCAACTAAAAGAATGTACATATATACTAGTACATATATAGTTATGTATTGTGTAACAACGCAAGCAATGAGGAAAAGTACGAAAGCTTCTGCAAAACAAAATTGGAAAAAAACAAAAACTAAAATAAACAACAATGTGATAAAAAAGTAAAAGACAACAACAACAATTAGGATTTTATACTTAAAGACAGCATAAACTGAGCCGACCATCCCATCGACAACCAGCCGCTGTGCACGCTGCAGGACTACCGCCCGCCGGTGGAGAAATGAGGTCGAGGTCGAGGCAGATTTGAAACTCGGAAAGCGCCTACATACTACTAACTTATTACTACTTACACACAGCTGCTACACAAGCACACACATATTTACAAACAAAAATATTTATTAAAGCATACGTACGTTTAGAATCTTTATTGCACACTCATACTTGCTTAGTACATGCATGCCCACAGCAGGCATACCTTAGCAGCTGGTGTGTAGTTGTATGTGTGCTTAGCTGGTCGATATGCTTTGAATAGCCGCATATCTATCTGTCTCATTAATGAGGGGATTTGCATAAATATTTAAAAATAGCTTTGCAAAGTGTCCGATGACACTTTTCCAACTAAATTTACTACAAATACAACTATAACAATATCTAATGGCAAAAGCAATGACAGCAACAACAACTGTTTATGGTTACTGAAATAGCACCTCAGAGGGTTGTGGTGCTATTTATCCCACACTCTGTGCTGTCCATCTTTTGCCTGCTGCTCGATGGTGGGTTGCGAAAGAAAGGGATGAATTTAGAGAATTTTCGCGAAATATTCTCTCATATCTGCATACAAAGAGTTTTGTGAAAATGAGTAAGGTGTGAGATTTCACTAACGGGATTTTATCGTGCACCGAACGCGATTTTAATTTAAACAGTTTAACGCTCTGAAGAAGAACTTTAAAGCCGAAGTGTTTCACAGCCATAGGATAGACTGATGGTCTCCGTTTTAATGATTTCAAGTAATAATTAATCAAAATGATAGTTCCTCAGGAGGTTAGGTTGCATTTATCTGGCTGGTTGTGTGGAAAGCATAGACCGGTGATCCCTAGCGATGCCGATGGAAAAATCGTTTTAATTCCATTCAAAGTAGGCTTCATTTAAGATGTCAAAGATTTGGCGAATCTAAGAATATCTTGAAGTTCTAATATGGAATTGTAGGACCCTCAAATATTTAAGCATATTACTGATACGGCAGGACGTAGGCGTAGCATGGGTTGCGAGGTCTTCTGTGCCGCTAGTAGATTGTGATCTGTTAAAATGCCTGCCATTGTTCTGCAGTCTCTTTGTGACAACAATCGTATGAATCCAGTTTCTTCTTCTTTGATGACTATGACATTTTGCATTACACTTTTCCATAGCCTACTTTTCGTCCCCTCGTCTATATTTTGTACACATTTTTACAGGTTACTAAGTATAAATGCATAAGTCGTTTCTTGTACCATTGCTAAAAAATTGTGCTGTTGGTAATCCTATCCACTAGTTTGTCCTGCTATGCCGCTATGACCAGGTAGGCCGATATGCAGTCGCCAATTTCCAAGTATCTTATTTATAGCTTTCCTGCTCTTTCGGACATTTTTGAGATACATTTTTTATTTCCTCCATCGCCGCTTGACTATTTACATGGAAGGGGGCGATAGAGCTGCTTTCTGCTTTCAAAAAACTACTTGGAATATCCGGCAGCTTAATTGTTTGATGAACGTTGAGTTCCGTGCAGTATATACTTTGGTCGCAAGTTTCGAATAGCCGCACACTGTGCTGGGCAACTGAAGAAGAAGTGCTCGACTGTTTCTTCCTCTTCTTCATCCTTACAACTTTTGCAAAATTCATTGGAGAATATTCGCAATCTCCGGTTGCACAACCCATGACCATCGAAATGTCCTCTCTTGAAAGGCTAAGCAGTTCTTCCGTCTTTTTCTTGTCAATTTGCGGCCATAGTAGCTTAGTGGTTATAGAAGTGCCCTCATCTAACCATGGCCCGTTGGCCTCTTGAATGATGTTATTTCTAATCCCTAAATTGTAGTTTGCTATGGGTATCCCAATTTTAGCTCTGTTTTCACACAGCGGAAGGTTGGTACCTTCCCTGGCTAGCTCATCGGCTCTGCAATCTCCTTCAATGTCTCTGTGTCACGGAACCCATATGAGGCTGACCTTGAAAACGGTGCTAAACTCACTTAGAGCTGCCAGGCAATCCTGTGCAGTCTTCGATTTTAGCATTATCGCGTTCATGGATTTGTTGGCAGCCTAGATATCCGAGAAAATCTTAATCGTAGTCTTCGTTACGGCATGTATATTAAGGTACACAGCCATCTCCTTTATAGCTAAAACTTCTGCCTGATAAACACTGCAGCGGTCCGGAATTCAAACAGATGTTTCCAGTCCTAATTCCTTAGATATAACTCCGTAGCCAACCCTATTGTCTAGCTTGAGTCCATTAGTGTAAAAAGTTAATTACCCTCTTCTCCATGGTCTTCGTGTTTGCCATTCTCTTTTTGACGGGATGTTCGTCTTGAGGCGCCTATTGAAGTTGGGTTTAGGAACGGAGTAGGCGATTTCTTGTTTATAGCTACCCAGAGGGTGGAGTGCAGAAGCGTTGCCGAACCGCCGATCCTCCCATAGCTCCATATTTTTTAGTCTGAACGCGGAAGCCACTGCCGCGGATTTACTGTAGGCAAGTTAGATAAAACTTCTAGCGCTGTTCTTTGGATCGTATAGAATCCCTGAAATCAATATATTTCAATCGGAAAACTTTGGTTCTCTTCAGGACACTTCACAGAATAATACCCAATTGCTTATCTAACCATTTTTTAATATCAAAAAATTTTTTTAGTACCATATTGCATTTTTTGGAACTTTTAAAATAGACCCATTAAGAATAGTTAGCCTTAAAAAATGGTTAAATAAACTATTGGGTATTATTCTTTGAAGTCTTTTGCAGAGAAAAAGGGTTGGCCGATTGAAAAATATTAATTTTCAAGGATTCTATATCATTTCTACGAAAAGTAAATTTTTTCCCATATAAAATACATGGGAAAATTTGAGCGCTTTGGGCACCCCCTAAATATTTTTTGATTTAAGAAAAAAAAACAGGGTATATTTTTTTCGATATAGAACAGTCCTAGGGGGTTCCAGCATTAAAATTCGGACTTTACTTGTTTTGGACCACGAGGAGTCGTTTCATGCTTTTCGGCACGCTTGTTACTGTAAGAGATTTTTAGCGACAAAAATTAAGTGTAGAAATTTCAAGGGCAAGAAGCTTTCTCTTTGCAAGTTTTCGATACTAAATCTGAAAATTCGGCACACGTAGAGTAAATCTAATGAAAATAATAAGTCGTCATCGATGTAAAAAATTATGCAATGAAAAGATATGTATTTGGGATATTTAGGATGATACCATCCGTTTGATCTTATTTCCCATACGGAAAAAGGCCGAGAAGTCATTGTAATGGATTTAACGCTGTACTTTAAGAGTCCGAACACATTGGAATCGACGAGCTACGGACCACAGCTACGAAGTTGTTATATTCATTATCTAAACGCTTTGTCGTTGGCGACATGAATTTTTTGAACGCGGCAGCGACATCATGAATTTGTATGAATTTGACATAAAAGAACAGGAAGAACGTTATCTGTCGCTCAAAAAATAGAAATAGATCTAATCTGGCCACAACCACGGCTGTGGTGTAGCTCTGTCGCTTTCAAAATAATTATCTACATAAGAGTACGTGTTAAAATAATTTGACAGCTGTGGTCCGTAGCCCGTCGTTTTCATTGTGTTTCAAGCTCAAGTTAATCAGTATGAATCAGTAATTAATTTTTGCTTAATTCTCGCCGTCAACTTCGTCTATACGAACACGCGACGTTACCCCACGGGTACAGCGCAGTCAGCGTCGCCCAGGCCTGCATTTGACCAAAAAGAGCATTAATTTATGTGTCGGGCAAAGCCCATTGGCCAGCGGCAGTTCAGTGGCACGATCACCATGAGATCGTGCGTTGAGAACATTACTGTCGTTAATAAGATCGCCGTCGCCGTCGCAGTTGTCAGCGTACTCAGCAGCTTCGTCATCGTCGGAGTTCTGTTATCGTTGTTGCGGTCATTGATCGTCGCATAATTTAGTGCGTCGATGACGACGACGACAGACAACAATAACAGCAATAACAAAAATTGTTATTTGAGTCGTCTGTTCGGTCATTTTAATTGTCCGTCACTCGCCCAAAGCTGTTGTTGTTGCTTGCGACGCTTTTGTTTAATTGCCTGGCTTTGTTACTGGCGGTGAAATTTCTTCTGTTTTAATATTTATGTACAAATGATCTTCTTTCCATCTACATAAATACTTTTTAAAACATCAACTTCCCTTTGGTGCAGTCACGAGAAGTGGGCCAAGTGCTTATAAGTTTGTCTTTTGGTATCGTCTGCATCTTTTTTGGATTAAAATATCTATCAAGCAATCAAGACAGCAGCTAATGCTAAGCAATATTAATTGGCTGCTTGTCGCAACAAGTGGGTCGAGTGAGCCAAGCGCCAATCTAAACATGGCAGCCCACCGACTGCTATCTCCCGCTACTCAAATAGTGCTAATCGCTAACCTCACAGCCATGATCGTTGGCAATTAGTTTTATTTATGGGTGTGTGCACCTAAATACCTTCAGCCATTCGAAGCAACCAAAGTGTTGTAGCTTTGCGTATGCACACACTGATCTCGTAAACTGATCGCGCTCTACTTTAAGAAATACATACATACATACATACATACATACATATGTACGTACTACGTTTTTTGTTTTTTTTTGTTTTGTTTATTATTTATTGTTTTTGTCTTTTCGCTACAATGATGCTCACTTTTTCATATCTCTATGTTTGCTTTTAATTAAATTTTCACATACTCACTGCTATTCATCTTTTTGTATGTACATACATACATACATATATACATTCCACATTCTTTCACATTCACTTGCCCTCGTTAGAATTGTAGATAAATGAATTCACATAATGTGGATTCGAGACCTCCTAGTCTCGTAAGCCAGTATGGGTGAGAAGCTGCTTGTTGGTTAGTATTCCCACTATTTTACGCTAATTGAATTCATAGCTTATCTAAATGGAGTATCTAACATGAATTTTTTTTTTTTGTTTTGTTGCCAAGAAGAATGAAATGCATAAAAACAATTAAAGTTTAACGGCGGACATTGGATAACAACACTGAGGAACAACCATTTTAGGGCCTCAACCAAACTATGCCCAAACGGTAGTTTTCATATGTGATAGTCAAATCTAAAAGAACTTTACCACACCTCATTACAGTTATTTAACTTTGGGTTAAAGTTTGCACTTTTTGTCCATGTTCATTAGACATTTTAATCGCTTAACTCCGGCCGTAGTGATTTTTTTATCCTTTAACCAGACTTATTCAATAGTGACAGCGAAACTTTCCGGTACACTGAGAAAAGAGTTTAGTTACATCAACTAAATATGTTTCTCTTAACATATGCATGCTCGATAATGTGAACTAATTAAAACCAAGGGAGTTCACATTAACAAAAGTGTGCATGTTTTCGAATGTCAAAAAAGTATAAAGTGAATACATATTTACACATTTAAATTCTTGTTCAAACACACAGGTTTCTTAGAACTAATTTTTACGCA